>JAIUZE010004714.1:0-23240 GCA_022085475.1 Heliosperma pusillum | reverse complement strand
GTTACCTTAGCTAGCAAAACAATTAGCACCAAAATAATAAGAAGTATATATAATAAGAACCCTTATACTAATCTTCACCCAAAAATATACGAGTCTCCAAACTCGTCTTCAAAATCTTCCCCTATAAGAAATGACAAGAAAAACATTATTAGAACATAAAACTAAATTTCTCATAATTAAAGTGTTGACAACGATCTTGACGGAATTGAAATTAAACCGTACGTGAAGATGGAGAGCGAAGAGGAGAGTCTAGAAATATAAGATAGGAAGGATTTAATTAAGAAACGAAGCTTTCTGAAAGGTTTGCTCAAGAACGATGAAGAACAAATGATGAACGACGAAGAACACGAAGAACGATTAAAGAAAGTGATATTTTGATCTTATTTTGATTTGTTGTAAAATGAAAAGTTGTTTGTGAGTAAAGAGTGTGGGTTGAGCCGTGTGTTTATAGACAAATAAGGATGTCGAGTTTTGAAATTGTTGTTACGTAATTGACTCGCGTTTAATAATTATTTTACGGTAAACGATTAAATATAATTAACGATAAAGTTAATTAAACTAAATATCAAGATATTATGATATTGTAATGAAAAATAATGAAAATATCAAGGCTTAAGAGTGGGTAAGGGAGCCGTGTGGTCTTGTGATTGTCGGGTCAGATTTCGAGCGTTTTGCGTAATTTTCGTTAACTGATCGATAAAGTGAAATAATATCTAGATATTATGATATTATAATCAAAAGAAATGAAATATCAAGCCCTATTAGAGGACTAAATGAGCCGTGTGGTATGGTGAGGAATCGGTCTGTTTTTGAGCGATTTGCGAAATCTTCGTTGACGGATCGATAAAGTAAATAAATATCTAGATATTTTGATTAGTTTAATCAAAATAATTAAATATCTAATTGTGAGTGGAAAACGATGACACGCGCGTGTGACTCATGCCAAAGTCGAGTTTCGATTTTGTTTCGGGATTTACGATGAGTCGGGAATAGTTAAATGACGTTCGGTTAAAACCGTAAACGTTATTCTTTAAATTCCGAATAAATTCAAAATAATTATATTAAATTATGATAAATCTTAATAAATCTAAATAAAAATAAATCAAAAATATTATTTTTTTAAATAAAATTTCGGTCTTCAAACTTATGAACCGAGTCGGGAAAAGTCAACGAAAGTCAAAGTCGACTTAAAATTCGAGAAAAGTCAAAAATGACTTAAAAGTCAAGAAAGTTTATGACGACTTAAAAGTCAAGAAAAAGTCAATGACGACTTTAAAAAGTCAAGGAAAAGTCAAAGACGACTTAAAAGTCAAGAAAAGTCAAAGATGACTAAAAACGGTCTTTTCATGGAATCCCTCAAAAATTCCAACTACGAACGCGGAATTTCAAAATAAGACTCGAAACAAAAATTCCTATTTTAAAAACTTAAGTTCTACTGAAAAGTGTTAGTAAATATTTTTACTAGAAAAATCGGGTACTTTTCGGGTTGTTACAATAACCCCTCCTTTTAAAAAGTTTCGTCCTCGAAACTTAGAAGAAGGAAAGTAACATATATGTAGGTCTATTTCAAAATTGTTAAAAATATATTCGTAATAAAATTACAGGGTCTTATCACTGGGGCGGAAGGTTCTCGTCAGCTGTTACGAACACCAACGTCCCAAATCAAAGACTTTAAAAGATACCTTTTCGCATCAATAAATGAGAAAACTAGTTATCGAACGTCTCCAATAACGAGTCTCAACACTCCTTGACGGTAAAATACTTGAAATCATAAAATAGTTTCAAAAAGCTTTTAATTCAAAACTTTCATAGTAAGGATAATAACTCTATTATCTATTCCTCAAATTTCTAACTAAAGCTTATAGTAATCTATCTATAAGAAGTGATATTTGATAGAAGGAACGGAATATTCGAAAAATAAATCGAATAGAAATAGGAAAGGAAGAAGAAGATTTACCTCAAGCAAAGAGCTCGGGATATTTAGCTAACATCTTAGCTTCGGGTTCCCAAGTTTCTGATTCGACGTTTCCACAACGCCAAAGAATACGAACTAAAGGTACCACCTTGTTTCGAAGTTGTTTGTTAGCCCTTTCAAGTATACGAATCGGCCTTTCTTCCAAAGCCAAATTAGGTTCCAAGTCAAACACTTCCTCTTGAATAATATGACTCGGATCACTGATATACTTCTTCAATTGCGAAACATGGAACACATCATGAACTTTACTCAAGTTCGGAGGTAATTCCAGACGATAAGCAACAGGACCAACTCTTTTAAGCACACGAAACGGTCCAATATATTTAGGACTCAACTTTCCTTTCACTCCAAACCGTTTCACTCCTTTCATTGGTGACACTTTAAGGAATACCCGATCATCAACATCAAATTCAAGTGGTCGACGACGAACATCAGCATAGGATTTCTGTCTATCTTGAGCGGCTTTCATTCGCTCTCGAATGACTTGAACTTGATCAATTGTTTCAGTAACTATGTCGGGACTCAACATATGATCATCCTGAACTTGATCCCAACAAACAGGACTACGGCACTTCCTACCGTATAAAGCCTCGTATGGTGACATCTTGATAGAAGCACGACACTTCCTAAGAGTGTCTTCCCCGAGTTTTTGAATATCATGATGGTTTCGGATTTGATTTCCATATAATCTTATCATTATATATTGGATTGCCTATCTATTCTTATCGTATCTCACATGTATATCTCTATATGCATGATTCTACTTTTGTATTTCCTTCTATGTACGTTTAATGTGATATGGCTGGGAGAACCCGGAGTTACTCCCCACTGACTGTGGCGTTCATGTTTTTCATGGATGAACAGGTTGCTTGCATGGATGGCTTTTTGCTTGATATTTTGGGTTTGGGTGTGAGCTAGCGGGCGTTGTCCCTGGAAGTTTCACCTCTAGACGATTAGCTAGTTTTGCTAAACACTTGTTCTTTGCTAACATTTTGAGAGACCCCGTCTCTTTGTTGTATTTCGTACTTAGTTTGTAATATTTTGACACTCCTCGTTTTATCTATCTTGCATGTATAAAAGTTTTTAAAATACCGTATTTCCGCATACTATTTCACATGCTTGTATGTTTTATATTTCCGCATTCGCGGGGGTTGTCACAATTATAGTGTATTGGTCCGGCATTACTCGGTTTATGTAACGGTCCATTACTAGTAATAATTAATACATATTATATTATGTACATAATAAATGAGATGCTAACTGCCTAATAGAGGTTGAGTAAAATAAGGAAACTAGGTTTTTCTTTTGGCTCTTGGATCTCACGGCTACAAGAAGAGAAAAGAAAAAAAAAAGAAAAACCCTAATCACTACTCTAATCTCACGGCACACACAAAAAGAAAAAGGAGAAGAAAAATTCAGATTTTTAATTCTTTAATTCATCTCCATATTCATCATCTAGATACACACAAAATTAGAAGTAATTTTGGGTATTTGTTCTAGCACGACGAAGGCATTTCTTGAACCATCTTGGGTGTAACGATTAGGAGAATACCTACTTTGGTATTTGTTCTTAGGCCTTTTTCTAGGACCGAAGGTTATTTCTTAATCTCTTGTTTATATTATGCAATTTCATTTATGACTAGAAATTCATATAGTTATAATTTCATTATAATCCGAATTATTTAAAGGGGAGTATACCGATATTTCCCACAAGTGGTATCAGAGAGTTTGGCTATGAAATTATTTTATATGTTTTCATATTTGATGAAATATAAATTTAGAAATTTTTGTTTTGGTTTTTTTTTGTTTTTTGTTTCGGCTGAAAGAAGAAAAAAAATTAGGGTTTGTTTTTTTTTTTTTTTGGTACTGTTCACGGCCAGGGGAAAAAAAAAAATTTGGTACTGTTCACGGCACTGTTCACCCGTGAGGAAAAATTTTTTTTGCCTTGTTTTTCCTTTTTGATTCATATATGTTGTTGTTTTAATATGTTAAGATAATAATATAATGAATTTGTTGATATTTTGATTTAATGAGGATTAAATTGAAATAAAAAAGGAATTTGTTTTGGATATTCTAGAACATTCATTGTGCTAAATGTTTCGATATGAATATACAAAACAATTATGATTAGTTGAGTATTTTGATAATCGATTAATTATGATTTAGATATTCATTTTAAAAGGTTAATTTGAATCATCTAGTTTGTATCAATGTTTAATAATGATTAGATGTTGAATGTTTGTACCGATCTAGTTTTATTAGCATGATCAAATTAAAAAGATTTATTTGTGTTTGTTTTGTTTTTTTTTAAAACCGAGAAAAAAAAATATTTGTACCTGCTACTGTTCACGGGTACTGTTCATCCGTGAACAGTGAAAAAAAAATTTATTTTTATTTTTGTTTTGTTTATTGCATTATAAAGATAATGTATGTTGATTATTGTTGTGAAAAAGTTCACGATGATAGATACCCTATTATTTTAAAAAGGTTTAAAATAATGTTGAATTTAATTTATGTTATATCCGATAATATGAATTACATTTGATTATGGTTGATTAAATTGTTGTGTGCAATTAAGGAATTGTCACATAATTTTGATTATTTTAAAGGTGGTTTGGATAAATTAATCATCATAATTAATGAATTATGTCTTGAAGGTTTAATTTATTTTGTTGATGCATTTTATTTTGTCGAATGAATGAATGAATGGATGAATGGATTATTTTGGTATTTTTACAAGAGGTTGTAATTTGTATTGCTTAGTGTGGCCTTAGCAGATTGTGTTATCGTAATGATGGTAACATGGTCTTTGATGTATTTTGAGATCTCGAATCTCCCCTTTGTAATCTTTAATTATATTTTTTAAATTAGAATGTAAATAGGTTTATATTTTGTAATTTTTAAAAATTGTATTTTTGAGAAGACCAAAGATGGAGATCGGATAACTCACTCCCGCTACATGGACCAAGATGGAACATCAAGTCAAGCTTCTAGGGTCCATAAGGATGGATTCCAAAGTGTAAGTTTTGCTCTATTTTGATAGGATAGGCCACACTAGGACTTTGTACTTTGTTTTTCATTTTTCCGTTCTTATTGTTTTTCTTTTGCATGATAGTTAGTGCATCATATTCCGCCTAAACCAAACCAACTACTACTTAATTGCATGAAAATTGACTCATATAGATTGTATGTTAATTATCATGGACATCCAGATGTCACTCAAAATTCTAAAAGCTATCATCTTAAATTATTCATTCTCAAATTGCTAGATCATTCGTTCACTTAAATGAATAAAATTAAAGCTGATGGACCTTCCTCTAAAACCCAAAATTGAGATTAGTCTTTATAGGAAAAACTGTTATGACTCCCTTCTTCGTCGGTAGGCATATAGGACCTTACTCTCCATATGACCCCTTCTACGTTGGGTAAGTAGTATGTGTTGACCTATTTTACCTCAACATTATAGTCCGAGTAATATCTCGTGATTATGATGGACTAAAGATAGAATTTACAGAAACCTATCGACCAGGAACTCTAAAAGTAGAATTACCCAAGAAGTTGGCTTATCAATTTACAGAAATTGAGTCTTGGGATCATTTATATAATACTTGAGGGAGGCAATTGTATAATTGCAAGAGTCTTCGCATTAATCGGTTTTGCATTAGACTTAATTAAAACGATGAAAATGCTTATTATGTTTTATCTCCTTTCTCGCAGTGTAGCATTCATTTATATCGATAAAACTGTTATAACAAATGGCTGGACATGTTGATGCCCTTATGCCAAGTGCCACGCTCGCACGCGAATCCTTGCTTAAGATGTTCATGGACAATATGAATCAGTACACGCGACTGAAGAATAACGGGTCCAACTTTGCGGACTGGGAGACTTCATTACGGAATGCTGCCATAGCTGACGGTAAGCTCAAGTACTTGACTGAGCCACTACCGCCTAACCCAGGCTTAATGCAGGAGCAAATGAATCACTTTCTTATAGTGATTTCGTAATGGAGGCGGGTGCGATAAAGAACGTACTAATCTTTTCAATGGAATCCAATTTGAAAAGACGATTCATTGCCCAAGGTGCAAACAATATTTTCACCACGCTCAATAACGAGTTCTCAAAAGCACCGCAAATCGTTATGTATGAGCTTACCACTCGCTTCTTTGAGGCGAAACTCCAGAAGGGCCAACCGGTTAGCCCACACATTCTCGATATAATCGAGAATCTCAAAAAACTGGAGGCACTTGATTGCAAAATCAAAGAGAGCGTGGTCATTGACCGCATGCTTCATTCACTTCATGATGGTTTTGCCCAATTCAGGGCAAATTACTATATGAATGATTTGAAGAGAAATCCTCATCAGCTACACTCACTTCTAATACAGACTGAAAAGGATCTGAAATTGAGTGGGAGCCTGAAGCAGGACGTTCTCATGATTGCAAACAAGGGTAAGGGTAAGGGCATGGCTCAGGCCGACCTAGCTGTAGGGAAGCCGAAGTTCAAGAAGCCAGGAAAGGGCAAGAGTGGGCCTGGTGAGACTAGGAGTAGCTCACAAGGCAAGACAAAGAGCAAAGAAAACATGGAGTGCCACCATTGCCACAAGACTGGGCATTGGAGGCGGAACTGTCCCGTGTATGCTGAAGACGTAAAAGCAGGCCGCGTCACTCCTGTTGGTATGTCTTCATTTATTCATATGGTTGAGATTAACCATGCAAGTTTTGGAACTTGGGTACTTGATACTGGTTGTGGTTCTCATATGTGTAATCATTTGCAGGGCCTAAGAAACATCAAAACTCTCGAAAAGGGTGATGTGGACCTGCGAGTGGGGAATGGAGCAAGAGTAGCTGCCGTTTCAGTGGGAACATATGTAATCCAACTCCCAAGTGGATTTGAGTTATTTTTAAATAACTGTTACTATGTACCCAGTTTATCTAAAAACATTATTTCTGTTTCCGTACTCGATAAGAACGGTTTTTCATTTGTAATAAAGGATAATAGCTGTATTTTCTCCTTTAACGAAATGATTTATGGTAAAGCAGTTTCCATGAATGGGATTTATGTTTTAGATCAAACCACAGATATATTGCATGTGAGTAATAAAAAGGTAAAGGTTGGTGACAAAGATCAAACCTATTTATGGCATTGCCGTATAGGACACATAAATGAAAAACGCGTGAAGAAGCTCATTGACAATGGGACTATCTCCCCATTTGACTATGCATCATTTGGCACGTGTGAATCATGTCTCATAGGTAAAATGACTCGAATTTCCTTCAAAGGTGTTGGAATGCGCGTTGTTGACCTATTAGGACTCATACATACTGATGTGTGTGGACCTATGTCAATCAACGCTAGAGATGGCTATAGATATTTTATCACTTTCACGGACGATTTGAGTAGATATGGATATGTCTACTTAATGAAGCACAAAAGTGAGTCCTTTGATAAGTTCAAGGAATACCAGAATAAGGTTGAAAACCAGCTGGGTAGAAAGATTAAAGCACTACGTTCAGATCGTGGTGGCGAATATCTTTCGAATGAGTTTGATCAACAACTTAAAAACTGTGGTGTAGTACTACAGTTAACTCCACCTGGAACACTTCAATTAAATGGTGTGTCCGAACGGAGAAATCGAACATTACTTGATATGGTTCGATCCATTATGAGTCACACGGTTGTGCCTGATTCATTGTGGGGCTATGCTATTTTGTCAGCTGCTCTTATACTTTATTGAAGTCCGTCTAAAGCTGTTGACAAGACTCCATTTGAAATATGGAAGGGAAAAGTCCCTACCTTGTCCTTTATTCGGGTTTGGGGCTGCGAGGCTTATGTCAAGTGGAGACACGAGGATAAGCTCGCCCCGCGATCGGTCAAGACATACTTTATTGGTTATCCAAAAGAAATGTTTGGTCATTACTTTTATTCGCCTACCTAACAACGTGTTTTTGTTGCGGCTAGTGCGAAGTTTCTAGAGAAAGAGTTTCTCGAGAACAAGACAAGTGATAGAACCTTCGATCTGTCGGAGATTCAAGAACCAAAAACCGAGCAACCAATGGAGGAAGATGTTCCTTCATCTGCTGCTGCGGTTAGTATTCCTGAGGAACCTAGAAGGTCGAGTAGAGTCTCCATTCCTCCAGACAGATACATTGGTATGGTCGAGGAGAACGATAGAGACGATGTTTTACTCCTAGAGAGTGACGAACCCGCTACCTATAAAGGAGCCATGACCTGTTCCGACTCAAAGTTATGGCTTGAGGCCATGCAATCCGAGATGGACTCTATGTATGAGAATGACGTATGGGAACTGGTTGATTTGCCTGATAAGGTTCGGCCTCTTCAGTGCAAATGGCTTTACAAGATAAAGCATTCCGTAGGGGGACAACCAGACACCTTTAAGGCACGACTAGTGGCAAAAGGTTTCACTCAAGTGCAAGGATTGCATTATGATGAAATCTTTGCACCCGTAGTCATGCTGCGTTCCATTCGGATAATCTTAGCGATTGCCGCTTTTCATGACTATGAAATTTGGCAGATGGACGTGAAAACCGCCTTCTTAAACGGTTATTTGGAGGAGGAGTTGTACATGGTACAACCCGAAGGTTTCATTGACCCGCATAATCCTAAGAAAGTGTGCAAGCTTAAGCGTTCCATTTATGGACTTAAGCAAGCTTCTCGGAGTTGGAATCATCGTTTTGACCAAGTCATAAAAGCAAATGGTTTCACTCGATCGGTTGAGGAACCATGCTTATATGTCAAGTCGAGTGGGAGTAAAATCGTTTTCTTGATATTGTATGTCGACGACATACTCTTGATAGGGAATGATATTCCTCTATTATCTTCGTTAAAGGTATGGTTAAAGAACTATTTCCATATGAAAGATCTGGGCGAGGCACAGCGCATATTGGGAATCCGTATCTACAGAGATAGATCATGACGGATGTTATCACTCAGTCAGGAGTCTTATATAGATAAGATTCTTGAAAGGTTCAGCAAGACCAACTCCAAGAAGGGGTATCTTCGTATGACGTCTGGGATGCATTTGCGTAAAGCTCAGGCACCCAAGACATCTGAAGAGGTCAAGCACATGAGTCGAATTCCTTATGCATCAGCTATAGGATCGATCATGTATGCCATGATATGCACACGTCCAGACGTGGCATATTCTTTGAGTATGACCAGTCGGTACCAAGGCAATCCAGGTGAAACACACTGGATGGCTGTTAAAAATATCCTTAAGTACCTACGGAGGACTAAGGATTGGGTATTGACTTATGGAGGAGAGACTGAGCTTTGCGCAACCGGTTACGCAGATGCTAGCTTCCAAACGGATCGGGATGACTCGAAATCTCAGTCTGGATTCGTATTTACTCTTAATGGCGCTGCGGTCAGCTGGAAAAGCTCCAAGCAGAGTGTTATAGCAGATTCTACGACTGAGTCCGAGTACTATGCCGCTTCAGAGGCTGCAAAGGAAGCTATATGGATGCGTCAATTCTTACAAGGACTTGCCATAGTTCCTAGTTCGAATGACCCGATCACCATCTATTATGATAATAGAGGTGTCATCTTCCAGGCTAAGGAGCCTAAGTCTAGCAATAAATCTAGACATGTACTTTGGAAGGCTCACATGATCAGAGATTACGTGGAGCAAAAGGAGATAGTGATAGACAAGATTGCTACGGATGATAACATAGCAGATCCTCTCACTAAACCGTTAAGACATGATAAACATGTAGGACACGTTACTTCCATGGGAATTAAACGTGTTCCTGAGTTGTATTAGCTGTTATGTATGAATTAGATACATCTTTTTCATATACTAATAATAACTTCATCGTATTGTTTTCATATTTTGTTTTTCATGTGGATTGTATGGACAACATTGAACACCACAAAGTGAACTTAATAACATTATATGTGTTTTGGTCCGTAATCGCCTACATGAGCTGATAACTCTGGCTATTATATTGTTAAGTCGAATGATGGTGGGTTCAACGAGCCATAAGTCAAAACTGTTGACTGATCGATCACAAATACGAGTTATAAGGATACCTCGTAGGACTTTGTAATTCGTGACGACGTTATGGAGTCCTAAATGTTTAACAACATTCGGTGCCAGGTCGTGGATTGGACGTCCATAGTGTTCCTAGAGTCGATTATTTTGACTATCGACTGTCTCTTGAGATTAAGGCAGTTTTGGGTGACTTTGGTTTCTTTCTCACAGTCGACCGTAACAGGAGGCCAAGCAGATTTTTACTGGGTCATTTCATACTGTGCTTACATCTGCAGGATTCGAGTTGAGGAAAATATCCAACCCTTTATCAGGTTTTGTTATTTCTCAGGGCCACTCGAAGAGTAGTAACTGAAATGCATGGCCATGCTCGAATAATGATTCGTTTATCAGTTGAGTTACTCTCTAGTCGGGAAAACCACTCTTGATAATGATCACTTGTAAAATACAACCTTTGTGAATGCGGACTTTGCAAATTGTTTTACATTGAGTGGGAGAAATTTAAGGATATGAGAATCAGTTATCGCACATACACTTGTAAGGACAAGTGGGAGATTGTTGGAGCTAGTGTCCTCCACAGTTAGTGTGATAATAGCTAAGGTTCACAGGGTTTACTTTGTTTTATAATCAGTTGATTAACGTTTATCGATAACGGTTGGCTTGCTAGATAAGTTTGACGTTATTGTCATACAGATGGCGGTGATCAACTGATCCCTAAAAGTCACACCTAAAGGATGTGTTTGAGAGATGTGATTAATTGAGAAAATAATCATATTGATGCCTTATTAAATGACTAAAAGGTTAGTCGATGTATTTGACTAAAAGGTTAGTCAATGTGATGATGATACGATTATTTAATAACGATTAAATAATGTTAGCTGGTAATTGAATATAAAATGTTATATTTATTCAATGTATATAATGTTGGTCTAAACTAAATATAAACTGTTATATTTAAGTTGGCGGATATGTATTACACGATATTATTATAGTGTATTGGTCCGGCATTACTCGGTTTATGTAACGATCCATTACTAGTAATAATTAATACATATTATATTATGTACATAATAAATGAGATGCTAACTGCCTAATAGAGGTTCAGTGTAATAAGGAAACTAGGTTTTTCTTTTGGCTCTTGGATCTCACGGCTACAAGAAGAGAAAAGAAAAAAAAAAAGAAAAACCCTAATCACTACTCTAATCTCACGGCACACACAAAAAGAAAAAGGAGAAGAAAAATTAAGATTTTTAATTCTCTAATTCATCTCCATATTCATCATCTACATACACACAAAATTAGATGTAATTTTGGGTATTTGTTCTAGCACGACGAAGGCATTTCTTGAACCATCTTGGGTGTAACGATTAGGAGAATTCCTACTTTGATATTTGTTCTTAGGCCTTTTTCTAGGACCGAAGGTTATTTCTTAATCTCTTGTTTATATTATGCAATTTCATTTATGACTAGAAATTCATATTGTTATAATTTCATTATAATCCGAATTATTTAAAGGGGAGTATACCGATATTTCCCACATAACTCTCGTACATATCAAATATATGTAATGGACTAATTAACTGTATCATATACAAATAATTTGTTACTATTTGGATTTCATCCTATAGGTGTGACCGAAAGGGATTAGTTGATCACCGCTGTCAAACGACAATAACGTCAAACTCTAGGAAGCCAACCGTTATTAATTTACGTTAATAAACTGACTAATAATATATATATAGTCAATTAATATCCCAATTATATTCCTTAATGATATTTATTAAGTGGCGCACTATTGTGGAGGACACCTACACAACCAATCTCCCACTTGTCTGACACAAGTATGCGTCACCAATTCTCTTGTCTCTTTATCACATCTCCCACTCAAAGCAAGGTGTCTTTCAGGTCACACTTGCGATTGATTATATCTAGAGTGGTTTTCTCGATAGGGAGAGTAACTGTCTGACCGGAAAATCTACCATAGATCTCTGTCTGAGCGTGGCCACGCATTGCCAGTAACTACTCCTCGAGTGGCCTAAAGATGTTTGTACCTAACGTGGGTGGACAATTCCTATTGATTCATCTACTCTGTATGATGCAGATCAACATGATCCAGAAGATGTACATCGGCCTCCTTTTACGGAATGACCTAGAACATGAACCAAAACCAATCGGAAACTACACCGACTCAGATAGACGGTCGCCAGTCAAAAGAAACGACTCATAGGAATAAGATAGAAAACCCTGCCACAACCAGGCATCAAATAATTGATTTAAGGGTCTCTATAAATGTCACTGTCCAACAGACTGTCATACACTCGGCTGAGTATGACGAACTCGACCGAATACCATCATGACTCGACCGAGCTAAAATCCCTGATTGTTGTGGTTAATTTGTATTTTGGTGACTCGACCAAGTGTTTGAGGACACTCGACCGAGTTGTGTGACTCGACCGAGTGCCCTATGGAACTCGATCGAGTGAAAATTCCTGAATAATTAAATTGAAGCATGTATCTGGTATATTCCACCTATAACATCGAGTGGGGTTTACTCGGCCGAGTTGCTTACTGCACTCGACCGAGTGTGTCTTTGTCAGGTCCGTATTCTGTTTTGGTTGTACGCTTGTGCTTACATTTGCCGTTTCTTATTGAAATTATCATGCCTACAACAAGAGCGAGCGCGTCAGCTGCTACCGCTGAGTACAGCGCGGAAGAGGTAACCAGGTTGATTAAACATAATAAGGCGCTCACGGAAGCCCTTAAGAACGTAGGTGGTAATCGGAAGGTCGTTGTAAATGCTGCTAACATAAGCACTACCATCGCCCACCACCGACCTACAACCTATGATGGTACCGGTGCGCCGCATCTGCTAGATGACTGGCACCGGGAGATGGAGAGTGTGCTTGAGTTTGTTCACTATCCGGATAGCTTATGCGTGGAGCAAGCTGCGTTTCATCTGAGAGAAGCTGCAGGGAAGTGTTGGTTTAGGGATAGAGTGGCGATGAGGGAGTACAATGAGGGTGAGGGAGAAGAAGGGATTCCGTGGAACGACTTTAAAGCGGAGATGAGGCAGGAGTTTGTTCCTGAGCACGTGTGGGGAAAGTTGAGGTTCGACTTCGAGTTATTCCGGATGACTGAGGAGATGACAGTGACTGAGTACTACAACAAGTTCACTGAGTTGGCATGCTATGCCGAGGAGATGAGTCAGAGGGCTAAAGCTAAAAAGTTCATGAAGGGGCAGGTATTTCGAGTTATGAACAAGCTACCACAACCGGTTGCACAGAATATGAAGGAGGCTTATGAGAAGGTCGGTCAGGCTGATAGATTGGCGGTGATGACTAAGGAAGCCAAGGATGCTTTGGAGAGTAGTACGATAAAAACTAGTAGTGAGGGTGGAGGCAACTTCACCTATAAGAGGGGTAACTATTCTCAGGCTAGATCTTATTCCTGTGGAAGTGGCTACCGTGGGGGACAGCAGTCAGGAGGATATACTTGTAGGGCGAGTAGTGAGACTTCAGCATTGAAGTTCTTTTGTTGTGGCGGTTCGGGCCACAAGAGGTTTGAGTGTCCATCTAGAGGAGGTGATGGGGGTTACCAACCTTCACATCAGATGAGTTATTCGCAGAGTATGGCTGCCAATCGGCCTGCAGGTTCGTATAACCGGCAGGGGAGTCAGAGCAGGACCAGCGGTGGCTATAACCGCTACGGTGGTTCTGAGAGGCAGAACAACAACAACAACAACAACAGCAATCAAGGGGATAACCAAAGTACATTTTCAAAGATAGCTACCTTAGTGTTGTTTGATTCGGGGGCAACACATTCTTTTATTTCGAGGAGTCATGCTATGTTGTTGGGGTTGGGAGCTAGTGAGTCTGTAAATGATGGAGTGTTCATACCTTCAAGAGAGTCTATATCTTGTAATAGATTGTATAGGGGTGTATCTATTATTGTAGAGGAGGTTGATTTTCCAGTTGATTTGTTTGATTTTCCATTGGATGGGTTTGAGGTCATAGTTGGGATTGATTGGTTGGGTAAGTACAAGGCTAATATAGATTGTCATCAAAAGAAGGTGTCGTTGAAAGGTCTGAAAGGAGTTAGAGTGTCTTACCGAGGGTTCATGGTGAAGCCTAAGGTGAAGTTGATTGCACCGATTACATTGTAGACCTACCTGAGGAAGGGTTACCCTATGATATTGTCTCATGTAAGGGATACCCGAGTTTAGGAGCTGACATCAGACTAGATTGAAGTGGTAAGAGCGTTTGGTGATGTGTTTCTTGACGAGATACTGGGGTTACTTCCAAGGAGGGATGTTGATATTAGCTTGGAATCAAAGCTGGGTACAGGAGCAATCTCTAAGGCCCTGTATCGCATGGGACCGAAGAAGCTCGAGGAATTGAAGAAGCAGCTGAACGAGTTACTTTATAAGGGATACATTAGACCTAGTGTATCTCCGTGGGGTGTACCAGTTTTGTTCGTGAAGAAGAAGGATGGTAGCTTACCGTTGTGCATTGACTATCGTGAGTTGAACCATGTAACGGTGAAGAATAGGTATCTATTACCTAGGATTGATGACCTGTTTGATCCGTTAAGTGGGGCTGGAGTGTTGTCGAAGATAGATATAACGCCGGGGTATCATTAGCTGAGGATACGGGATAGTGACATCCCGATGACGATGTTTCGTTCGAGGTGTGGGCATTATGAGTATGTAATGATGCTCTTGCGGTATTCATAGACCTTATGAACCGGATCTTCCGTCCATATTTGGACATGTTCGTTGTGGTGTTTATTGATGATATCTTAGTCTACTCTCAGACTAAGGAAGAGCATGCGGAGCATTTGCGGATCGTGTTTCAGACGTTGAGGAATAACCAGTTGTATGTAAAGTTGTCTAAATGTGAGTTCTGGTTAGAGAAGGTGGCGTTTTTGGGGCATGTGAGATCGAAGGAAGGGGTAATGGTGGATCCGAGTAATATTGAGGCGGTGTCTAACTAGGAGGCACCAAATAATGTAGCGGATGTGAGGAGTTTTGCAGCAGGAGCTCACCCAAGGGGCCTTGATGATCAAGCCACAAGCCAGACAAGCCTGACCACAAGACCCCCTCAGATTGAAGCTCGAACCACAAGGTCCAAACATCAGGCCATGTCAGGCAAATTCAAGCCAAACCAAGTCAAGTCAATGAATAAGACATCCCAGGGTTCACCAAGTCATGCCAGGGTCCAAGTCAGCCACATTTCACACACAAGCCAGGAACAATGCATGTCAGGGCTCATCAGACCAGTCAGCAAGCCAAGCACCAAGAAGGTGCTGGAGCAAGTGTCCTCCACAATAGTGCATTTATATTATAAATCTCATTTTGGAATATTAGTGGGATGACTTGTATTTTGATACTCCACGTCAGTTGATTAACGTAAATCGATAACGGTCAGCTGACTAGAGTTAGACGTTATTGTCGTATGACGGCGGTAATCAACTGACCCCTTTCGGTCACACCTATAGGATGAGACCCAAACAAAAATCTAATTATTTGTATACGATACATATTAATTAGTACTTTATATATATATTTGATATATGTTTAGTTACGAGAGTTAATTATTGGAAATTGAGTTACGAACTCATTCCGGATAAGTTTATTAGTCAATTATACGATAATTGACTGAATAAATTTTCCGTCTTATTTTAATACGATTAAATAAGATTTAATTTAATGATTAATAGTTAATTCATTAAATTAGTTGAGGTTATGCATATACTTTGAGGTAGATGTGATTAGTTAATTATATTTAGAAGGAGTTGTAAAATAAAATAACTAGGCATTGTGGGACCCATTATATATTGATATAATGATAAAATATCACTTAAAAGTTAAGTGTATATTATTTATTAATTTGAGTCATATAATTGTTATATGATCAAATTAACCCTTAATTATACAAGATAATTAAACATATGATTATAAGTATTTGTGGGACAAATATAAAAAATCAAAATGGACCACATGACACTAGTGGGTGCCGAAAATTGGTAGTGTATAACATGATGATTGTTGTTTCTTGTATTACACTACAACATGTGATCATGTCATGTTTATGACACATGATCATGTTCTAATTCACATCTACACTCAACCAATTTGCATGGGATTATTTTAAGCAAAATAAGGGGCCTCTTATGCTTGTTTTGGCCGGACCTTTAGTGTCCTTAAATGGACAATTTGGTTGTTCATTTTGACTTACTTGTTCATTCTTATTTTGCATGTACATCTCACTAAAATCCTCATCTCTCTAAAACCTCTCAAACACTAATATTTCCTATTACTATAGTAGTAATAAAATCTAATATTAGTTCATCTTATCACTTGTGTTTTCTAGTCAAAAACTAAGTGATTAGTTTGGGTTCTCTCTTGGGTGCATCTAAAAGGAGGTCTTCTAGTTTGAAGATTACAAGGAGGATCATCTATTTCTTTCTAGCACAAGAACAACAAGAAAGGTGTTTCTTGTTGTGCCAATATAAACCGAAATTTCCCAATGTAAGGAAATTTCTTCTTACTTTTTATTATGCATTTTAATTTGCATGCATGTTACATAGATCTTTATTAAACACTAAATTAACAAGTAATTTAGTAACTAATTATAGGAGTCTAATTAGGGTCTATGAACTTTCATGTGGTATCAGAGCTAGCTTGTAGCATGCATGTTGATTTTAAGCATTAAAATCGGGTTATACGATAACTTGAGTAAAAATCGAAAATTTATGTTAAAAATGGTTTTCACGAAATTTTCTTATTTGCATGCATACCTACTGACCTCAAAATGTTTGTGGTCAAATTTGGTGAATTTGCGAATTATTTTGCTATTTATTATGATTTATGGCCTTTAAAACCGAGTTAACATGCGGTTTTATGTTAAAAGTTAACTAAAAATAGTTGCATGTTGAATCTGGCCTCAAACTTTTAATATGTTCTCACATGCATGTTGTACATATTGTATGTAAATTTTCGTGACATTTCGTCATGTATTGCATGGTTATTGATTTTTATTGGATAAAAATCGATTTAAAGGAGTTATTTTGTTCTTAAAATTTAAACGTGACTTTCTGGAGTTCAAAATTTTTTTTACATTTTAAAATATTATTTATATCATCCTGGTAAAATTTGAAAATTTGTTTCATCATTTTACTATTTTAGTTGGTTTTTATTTGATAAAAACCGATTCTTATAAAGCTATTTGTTCATAAAATCATTTCAAATTTTTGGGCAAATGTTTTTTGTTCTTGAGGTTCCTGGAAGTGTTCCAGTATGTACAAATATTTTTTTGTTTCAATTTTAATGATTTTTCATTTTTTATTTTTGGTTTAATTCATAAATGTTATGATTAAACCTCTTTAAATAGCAAATGCGATCAAATCAAACTAATTAAAAACAAGTGAAATTAGTGGGGACTAATTTTGGGTTCTAAATCAGTTTAGATAATTAGTTTGAGCTTAAATACGATTTAAGTGTTGATTATTGATTTTTAGTAGATAAAATCGATAAAATTCGTAAAAAAATCGAGCTAGAATGAACATGACAAGTGTTGAGGGTGATTTTGGCATGATTTTACAGCATTTTTATTTATGTTGTTGAATGAATGAATGTCATTTATTTATTTTATTGCAAGTTGTACCTAGTATGGCCTAGATTATTTTTAATCGGTATTACCCGTAATGTAAGGGAATACCGATTTGGTTGTAATTTATTGCGATTTCGTATCGCCGTTTTGTAATAATTAATAATTTCATGTTATAGATCAAATGTATAATAGGAATTTGCTATGTATTCATTTGTATTTTTGTAATTATTTATTGTGAAGACGGTGATTCCCAAAGTCGGTGTTCCAAAAGACGGTGCCATATTGGAAAGCGTTCCATGAAGAGGCAAGGGACCAAGGAGTTGGTTTTCGATTTGTAATCATCTAGTTAATTAGATTAGCTAGGTGGCCATACTAGGATTTAATTTGATTGCTTGCTTTATTTTTCCGCACATGCCAAAATCACCAACATGCATTTTATTTATCGATTGTCAATTCCACGTTATTCAAAATTCACCGACTTAGTTCACTTATAGGGAATTAATAACTAAAATTGGCAAGACCTCTCACATAACTTAAAAAGGAATTGAGATTTAGCCTTACCAATTGAAGCACCTATGAACCCCGTGTTCATTAGGACAACCACAACTTGGACCTTTTTACCTCGGGTAAGTAGGGTGATACGATCACACGCCTAAATTGGGTTGGACTCAACAAGATAAGCGTTATCTTGGGACTAGGAGATGGGTTTAGTTGAAATCCATCGACCGAGAGTTCTAGGAGTAGAATTAGTCAAAAGTTGACTTACCGTCGTTTACATAAAAGTTGCATAACATGTTCTTTTGTCTAAAATGCGGGTCTCGGAATAGCTTATATAATTTCGTGAGGGGTCATTATATGAGTGACTTGTTTAAATTGGTTATACAAGTAAAATTGATTAAAACAATGAATGTTAATATTTCCTAATTTTGTTGTAGTTATTCATAATTTGCAATGGCAAACAATAACAACACCGTTCAACTAGGAAAAGACTCATGGCTAAGGTCCGTTATGGACAAATGCATCTTAAAAGACGATGGAACTAATTTCGTCGAGTGGGAGCAAACGATCAAGAGTGCGGCGTTATCGGATAACGTTTTGCGCTACTTGACCGAGGCACCTCCAAATGAACCCGGCCCAAGAGCCACTAATGCGGCCAAAGCCGCCTATGAGGAATACCTTAAGGTAGCAAACGACGATAAGATGGTCTTGATTTGGTCGATGTCCTCAAGCCTTAAGCAACAATACATCACCCTTGGAGCATATGAGATATTCTCTAGGGTGACGTTGGCTTTTTCTCAATCACCTGAGATTCGCCAATACAATGCTATGACTCGGCTTTTTGAAGCCAAGCTAGAGAAGGGCCAAAAGGTTGGTCCACATGTGCTTAAGATGGTGGAACATGTTGACACTCTAGATCGTCTAGAGGTCAAAATTCCTAAGAAGCTAGCGGTTGGCCGCATCCTTCACTCACTTCCTCCCAAGTTTGCCCAAGCTAGGGTAAACTATAACATGCATGGCATGGATAAGAGCTTTCACGAGCTCCATGCTCTCCTTACCCAAGTCGAAAGGGATATGGAAGCAAGTGGGAGTGAGCAAAAGGATGTTCTTACTATGAGATTGAAGAACTTGAAGCTAGGGGTTCAAAAGGGGAAGGGAAAAGCCAAGGCCCAATTTAAGAAGCAAGGAAAAGGAAAGGGCAAAGCTATTATGTATAGCAATGCCAAGGCTAAGGGTAAGAAGCACGCCGAAGCCGAATGCTTTTATTGTAAAGACAAGGGACATTGGAAACGCAATTGTCCCAAGTATTTGTAGGATAAGAAGGACGGATGTGTGACACCGTCAGGTATAATCCTATCTTCTCTCTATATGATAGATATTAACTATGCTTGCACTTCCACTTGGGTATTTGATACTGGATGTGGTTCTCACCTTTGTAATCACTTGCAGGGGCTGAAGGACGTGCGAGCACTAGCCAAGGGTGATGTGGACCTACGAATGGGGAATGGAGCAAGAGTTGCCGCCGTCTCCATAGGAACTTATGTACTAACCTTAGCTAGTGGTCTTGAGTTGTATTTAAATAATTGTTATTTTGTACCCTCCTTGACTAAGAACATTATCTCCATTTCCGTACTTGACGCGGAGGGTTTCTCTTTTGTAATCAAGAACAATAGTTGTTCATTTTCTTTTAATGATGTGTTTTATGGTAAAGCCATCTCTATTGGAGGCATTTATGTTCTTGATAATGTTAATGAAATATATCATGTAGAAAGCAAGAAGCTCAAATTAGGTGAACCTAATCAATCATACCTTTGGCATTGTCGTTTAGGTCATATAAACGAACGACCCATAAAGAGACTTGTTTCAACGAAACTTCTCAAACCATTTGATTATGAATCTTATGGTGAATGCGAATCATGTCTTTTGGGCAAGATGACTCGTGCTCCTTTTACGGGAAAAGGGACACGAGCAAGTGAAGTATTAGGCCTTTTACATACCGACGTATGTGGCCCAATGACTCACCAAGCTAGAGGTGGTTACAAGTACTTCATTACTTTTACCGACGATTTGAATAGATATGGATACGTCTACTTAATGAGGCATTGTTGGAGTAGGTGTCCTCCACAATAGTGCGCCACATAATAAATCTTATTATGGAATATAATTGGGATAATTATTGACTATATATATGATTAGTCAGTTGATTAACGTAAATCAATAACGGTTGGCTAACTAGAGTTTGACGTTATTGTCGTTTGACGGCGGTGATCAACTGATCCCTTTCGGTCACACCTAAAGGATGAAATCCAAATAGTAACTAATTATTTGTATACGATACAGTTAATTAGTACATTACATATATTCGATATGTACGAGAGTTAATTATTAGAAATTGAGTTAAGAACTCAAATTCGATTAAACTTATTTTTCAATTATGCGATAATTGACTAATAAATTTATATCTTATTTTAATACGATTAAATAAGATTTAACTTAGTAATTAATCGTTAAATTACTAAATTAGTTGAGGTTTTGAGATAGAGGTAATTAGTTAATTATATTTACAAGGAGTTGTAAAATAAATTAACTAAGCATTGTGGGACCCATTATATATTGATATAATGGTAAAATATTACTTAAAATGTTAAGTACATATTATTTATTTAATTGAGTCATATAATTGTTATATGATCAAATTAACACTTAATTATACAAGATAATTAACCATATGATCAATAAGTATTTGTGAGACAAATATCAAAAATCAAAATGGACCAAACTAGGCCATAATGGACCGGTTTTGGTAGTAGTTACATGGTGATGATTTTGTTCTTATTTTTACTATTTAGTTACTTATGAAAGTGACATAACAAGTAGAAATAATCATCATATATACTACAACACTCCACTCTAATGCATGTGACAAAATTGAGCAAAATAATAGTCCATATTTGGACTATGACATCCGGCCAAATTGGCTATAAGAATGAACAAAAGTTGTTCATTTCTTTACTTACTTGATTTTGTTCAATTGTCATACTTCTTTCTAAAACCTTCTTCTCACTAAAACTCTCATATACTAATATTTACTAAGTATTACTAGTGTAGTAATATAGTCATAATATTAGTAGTATTATATCTATCTTATTATCTAGTTAATAATAAGGGTAGATTATTTGGTGTCATCTTGGTGCAACTTGAAGGAGGTCTTCTTGTTTGGAGATTTCTTGTGTTCATCCATATTTATAGCTCAAGAACAACAAGAAGGAGTTCTTGTTGTGCCCATATATTTCCATATCAATGTGAGGAAATTTCTTCTTTTATATAAATGTCTTTATATTTGCATGCATGTTTCATAGATCATTATAAACTAAATTAAAAAGTAATTTGATAATTAATTAGAGGAGTCTAATTAAGGTCTATGGACTTTCAATTGGTATCAGAGCTAGCTTGTAGCATGCATGTTCATTTTGGACATTTTTATTAAAGTTATAAGATAACTAATAAATCAAAGATTTTGAGTTAAATACGATTCTGACAAAAATTTTTGGTGCATGTATACCTAATGACCTAAAAATGTTTGTGGTCAAATTTCGTGATTTTAGGGATTAATTTGCTATTTATTGTGATTTTTGGCGTTTAAACCGAGTTAACATGCATTTTATGAGTTAAAAGTTTAAAACTAAAAATAGTTTCATTTGATTCGGCCATGAATTTTAATATGATCTCCATATCATTTGTTACATATTTGTATGTAAAATTTTCGTGACTTTTTACGTATGTATTGCATGATTATTGAATTTTTATACGATAAAAGTCGATAATATGAGATTATAATGTTCATAAAGATGAACCGTCCATTTCTGGTCTTGAAATTTTTTTTGTACATTTAACATTCTGATGTTGATATTCTTGGTGAAATTTCATAATTTTTTTCACTGTTTTACTATATCTAATGTTTTTATTTGATAAAACCATTAAATAAAAAGCTATTTGTTCATAAAATTAATTTAAATTTTTTGAGCAAATGTTTTTTATTTTTATAGTTCCTGGAAATTTTCCAGAATGTAAAAAATTTTTGGTTTCAAATTTTATGATGTTTATATATTTTATTTTGGTTTTATTTCATAATCGTTATGATTAAACCGTAATATTTAGCAAATGAAATCAAATCGATTTAATTAATGACCAACAAAATTAGTAGTGACTAATTTTGTGTTCTAAAACAGTTTAGTTAATTAGTTTGAATTTAAATGCGATTTAAATGTTGATATTGATTTTTAATGGTTAAAAATCAATGAATCCCGGAAGAAATCGAGCTACAATGAGCATGAATTGAACTTAGGACGATTTTGGCATGAATTTTGCAGCAATTTATTTTATTTATGTTTGAATGAATGAATGTCTTTTATTTAATAATTTATGCAAATTTTGTACCTAGTATGGCCTAGTTAATTTTTATCGTTATTACCCGTGATGTAAGGGAATAACGGTTTGGTTGTAATTTTATTGCGATCTCGTATCGCCGGTTTGTATAATTTAATAATTTTATTTTATAGAATAAATGTATAATAGGAATTTGTATATTTCTATATTTGTAATTATTTTTATGAAAACCGGTGACTCCTTCAAGACGGTGCCATTTTGGAAGGTGTTCCAAGTGAAGAGGCAAGGGACCAAGGAGTTGGTTTCCGAATTTGTAACTATCTATTTAATTTTGATTAGCTAGGTGGCCTGTAACAACCCGAAAAGTACCCAATTTGTCCCGTAAAATATCTTAAGGATACTTTTCAGTCTGTTTAAGTTTTAAAGTGGAATTTATTGTTTCCAGTTGAATTTTGAAATTTCGAGTTCGTATTTGGAATTTTTGAGAGATTCCATGAGAATCCCGTTTTTAAGTCAACTTTGACTTTCGTTGACTTTTTCCGACTCGCCTTGTAATTTGAAGACCGAAATTTTATTTAAAAAAATAATATTTTTAATTTATTTTTATTTAGATTTATTAGAATTTATGATAATTTAATAAAATTATTTTGAAGTTATTCGGAATTTATAATAAGGTTTTACGGTTTAAACCCGAGCATCATTTAACTATTCCCGAGTCATCGTAAATCCCGAAACAAAACCCGAAACCCGACTTTGGCAT
>JAIUZE010004713.1:0-26969 GCA_022085475.1 Heliosperma pusillum | reverse complement strand
AACCCTCGCGAATGCGGAAATATAAAACATACAAGCATGTGAATTATATAGCGGAAAATACGGTATTTTAAAAACCTTTATACATGCAAGATCGAAAAATACGAGGAGTGTCAAAATATTACAAACTAAATAAAAATACCACAAGAGACGTAGTCTCTCAAAGTGTCAACAAAAGACAAAGTAATTAGCAACTAGCTAAACAACGTCTAGAGGTGTTTCATCCAGGGACAACGCCCGCTAGCTCACACCCGAACCCCAAAATAGCATAAGCAAAAAAACCATCCATGCAAGCAACCTGTTCATTCATGAAAAACATGAACGCCACAATCAGTGGGGAGTAACTCCGGGTTCTCCCAGCCATATCACATTAAACGTACATAGAAGGAAATATAAAAGTAGAGCATGCATACATATAGATATACATGTGAGATACGATAAGGATAGATAGGCAATTCAATATATATAATGATAAGAGCATATGGAATACAAATCCGAATCCATCATGTTATACAAAGACTCGGGGAAGACAATCTTAGGCAACCGAATACGCTCACTAGGGCTTGCATCTCACCGTTAGCGGTATAAGATTGATAAGATTGAGACTCGACAGACAAACCAAGTCAAGTCATGCGATGATCACAATAAATCCAACATATTATCATCCATTCACGAACCAAGACATTGACGGTGTCCAATCATGCAATGACCATGAATAATATCATGAAATCACGCATTCAAGAACGACACAAGACGATATCTCTTACGGTAAATGAAACGCACTAGCATCGTGTACATGGCAAGTATGATTAACAGGCATCCACGGGATAAAGCATTTCCCTGAACTCATACACGATGCTACATTTCGTATATGTCGACTAATTTCCTCCTGGTAGCACGACGATAATAAATATCCGGTCCTAGTCTAAACCTGGCCAGGATCTCGGAATATAACGTGTTCCGATTCGACATGCGATAAAACGTTTCGCATCCAAGACTCGGTCTTACACATGACGCCGAGTACCCCAAATTCGGTAGATCAATTCACGAAAGAGGCGGAAAAGAGCACAAGCCTCATAACAAGCGGTACGCTACCTGCAAATAACACCACCTCGCAAGTACACAACATTTGACGGCCGGGTCGATCAACGCATAGCGTTCAACTCCCAACAACGTCGTCGTATGCCCACTAACACATGCATTTAAGCAGTAAGATACCTCTCCGTTCCGACATTCCAGACTTACGAACGGGAAGGTAGCCAAGGGAATGAGAATACAAAGCAAAAGGCAAAATAGTGCTCAAACCGTATCATTTGTAAAAAACCGACTCAAAGTGGGACATAGCAAAACCGTCACAAAACATAAGAATAGGGAATCATATAAGTTCAAATATGATAAACATGAGTCAATACATGATACATAATCATTAGAACAAGTTTAGGAAGCATAATGAATAAAAACATAAATCACCTCTCCAAAACAACGTTGTTTGGAAACCAACGAAAACAAGGGTCAACTTTAAACGGTCATAACTAGAGTTCTACATATGGGAATGCATAAATTCTAAGTCGAGGTGATATCTTAACCTCTTACGGTTCCAACGAGATGTCACACGCCCAAAACAAGCAAGTAACGAAGGAGATATGATCATTCTACAAAAAGGGGTCAGTGCAGGAAAAATTCTTTTGGCAGCGGGTGACGCGGCCTGCGTCCTACGACGCGGCCTGCGTCCTACGACGCAGCCTGCGTCCTATTCGGACAGGTAAGAGTCACACAAGTCACCACAATTTCACTAAGGCATAATACAAGTATCATCTATCATCACAATTCATCAATTCTCATATCAATTATCAACTAACAACAACCATCATCAACAACACAATTCCTAAAATTACTAATCATATTCTAAATACGATTTCTACCATGGAAAACACATTAAAACACGTAAATGATATCGAGTAACCCTTCACCGTTACCTTTTCGCGTCTTTAAACGGTTTCTAAACGTTCCTAGTCTCCACCTACATACAATTAGATAATAAAAGATGAATATCATTCACCTTGAGAAAGACGGATAATTTAAAAAGCGAGAAAGACGGTAATTTTATTACCAATACGGATAGAGGACGATGAGAGGGGAAGGATAAGACGAACTTACATGAATTTGAGCGAGAAACGAACGAGTTATGACGAATCTAAGCTTGGAAGAATATGGAGGCTAGGTTTTCTTTGGTTTTCTTAAGGAAGAAGAAAGAGTTGAGTTGTGTGAGTGAATTAGGTTAGGGTTAGGAGGGAGTATAAGTAAAGGGTGAGTCGGAAAAGTCAACGAAAGTCAAAGTTGACTTAAGAGTCAAGAAAAGTCAAAGACGACTCAAAAGTCAAGAAAAGTTAAAGACGACTCAAAAGTCAAGAAAAGTCAAAGACGACTCAAAAGTCAAGAAAAGTCAAAGACGACTCAAAAGTCAAGAAAAGTCAAAGACGCCTTAAGACGGGATTCCCATGGAATCTCGCGGAAATTCCAAATACTAACTCGGAAATTCTAAATTCGACTCGGAAAATTAAATTTACGATTAAAACTAAAATTCGCTGAAAAGTGTCCGTAAAATATTTTTACTAGAAAAATAGGGTACACTTCCGGGTTTTACAATCACCCCACCTTTTAAAAAGTTTCGTCCTCGAAACTTGAGATTAGAAAACAAAAGTATCAAGGACAAGAATCGGTTTACAAAATCAACACGAAAGCTTTTACAAGGGAAAACATTTATGAAACGAGGTTCATCTCGAAAATGGTTTAAGGAAAACTCTTCATAAGTGCGAAACTTACTTACGGATCACAAGAGTGCCCGTCGCGAACGAGAACTCTAATTATCCAGATCAAAACAAAGTCGAAATAGTGAAATCGAAAATCAAACAAGTGTTAGTAAGTGCAGGATTAGTCACCAGACGTCTCCAATAACAAGTCCAAACATCCAACCAAACACAAAATCCAAATATAAAAGCGAAAGAAATCTATTTTCTCCAAAAAGAGGATACAAAGTCCATCTTTAGACTACTTTGAAAAGTTAAATTAGAAATACAATATGGAAATTCGAAGGTTTTCGCAAAGATAAAATCAAAATAAGAAGTCATTACACGTACATAGAGCGACTCGCACGTCTCACACACAATTCAGGGTAACAAAATATATACAAAACACGCAAAAACGAAACAAATCGAACTCTTAGGGATAGGAAGATCACGATGAAGTCGGCAGGAAGATCTATAAGAATTCGACATCACTAACTCTACTAATAAGCTAGTCCTCAAGAGAATGTAATTTACCCAATTTGCAACTCAACATTTTCAATCATCAGAATTCCTACAAAAATATTCCATAATCACGAGATTTCAAGCCAATAACCTAATTATTCAGATCCATTTTGTATCTACTGAAGTCCATCGGCACGGTAGACTTCACAACTAACAATCCACATGTAAGATTCATTACGTACTCTAATCTTCTTAGTTTCATCAAAAGTCTTACTAGAAACCACCAACAAAATATTTATATCTAGGGAAACATGATCGCTAACAACCACAAGGTAAAGGAGACTTACCATGAAAATTCATTGATTCAATTTACTTCAAACTCATTATCCTAAATTTACAATGAACTTTCTCATCTTCGAAAGTCAAAACACAATCAAAGCAACACACATAATTATCTAAGATTCAACTAGCCTCATCCAAAGTCTCACGACAAGGAAAATCCACAATCCATTATCGGTTATAAGGATTCTTTAATACGCCATAACATCCTTAATTCGATCATTACTACGCTCAAAGCCTCAAATATAAATAGTCACATTAGAAAACTATGGTGGTTACTAATCCTCAAGATAAATGGGTTCACCATTCTAACTCTATAATCCATAACAACTGAGCACTCACTATCCAAAGCTTGCAACGAACATTTCTCAATCTCAAACTATGATTCCTTAAGAATAAAAAAAAAGAATTACTAATTCCAAACCACAAATGACCAATCACTTGGCAATCAGACAACCATTCAAATCATCTAATTCATCAAAAACTCAAAATGAATCGATTTTCATTTATGACAATACTCCTCAAACTTTGGGTACCGGCTCAATTTCCATAAAGCAAAGTCTCTTTTAGAATCCACCAATTAGAGACATCTAATTCCCAAATGACATACCAAGCAACCGTTATAATACCCAACAACAACGAACTATTATCATGATTAACTAAATTCTCAAAATAACACTAGAGTACCAAGCTCCAAATCCAAAACTACTAGGAGAAGATACATTATCACTATTAGGATTCATCCTACAACTTAAGTCCTATTTTCCATGATCAAATACACCTGAAATTTGCTCAATCCAAAAACACATATTCTAACCTAAGAATTCCAAAATACATTACACTTATTCTCTGAGCCTTACAAATGGAATACCCAATCTATTAGAGAAAAGATGCAGGAGTAACGAGATAGGAAACGATAAGGAATCTCAAGGAGAACACGAGAATAAATAAGGCACGAGATTAGAAGAGAGGAGCGCTGAAAATAACGAGGTCAAGAAAGTGACAAAGCAGATAGTAGAGGTATGAATATATCCGAGTAAGAAATAAGATACGAGCATGCGATTTCTTAAAGATCAATCTTCACAAAAACATTGAAGAATGGAAATGAAAAGGGATGATGGCACGAGTAAAGGTTTAAGGTTTAATCCACAAAATTTCTCCTTTCAGACTTAGGGTGATAGTAAAGCAACTCATCCCAAACAAAGGTCTCTTACAAGGGACCATCGTACCACAATCATCAAAGTAAGGTACACCTAGATTTAACAAATCGATTACAACCCAATTCATCAACCCTTTCATATAACACGGATTTCCAATTGCGGAATTGCAACTCAAGCATAGTAACATTCTCTCAACTCCATAATTTGACACATTCCCAAAGGTTTCAAAAATCGAAGAACCAATAAGGAATTCTCCATACTAATCTCTTTTCAATTCCTAAGGCCCACAAGGTAGAACACCGAACAAAACGTCATTATCAACATCATAAGGCATCACCGACATAGCCAATCTAATCAGATTTCACTCATGATCATAATCCTTAAGTAACATGGTTTAATCAATCACGACGACTTACTACCTCAACCAAGTCTCCGATACTATGATATAAGATCATATTTTTAAATCCAAGAATTATAGCCAAGTACTTTTCCACCAAGCGTATACTCTAACACATACACTGGAATCGACAAAAAGTCACTTAGTCTCAAAAGCATTTTACACCTCAAGGTATCATCCAAATATTCTCACTTAGAACAACTAGCTGCAATTTAGATATGATCCTCAAGACCCTCTAATATTACTAAACTCCTAAGTTCAAAAGATTAAATCACTAATGGGTTAAGAAGTCCTAGCCAACTCATTCAACCTTACACCATCAAATACCATGAACAATCTACACATTAGTCATGGCAAGCATCAAGCATTAAAATCATCAAACTTATCTTACTACCTTTCCTTAGAGTTTACGAGAACCATGATCTAATATAGGGTGAATTAGATCTAACACAAAAAAAACCATTTTCCCCAAATCAACAAATTCCATTCTAACAAACCCTAATATTCCACTAAAATTCAAAGTTCTTCCGACCAAGTATAATATACCACAAACAAATGGGTATGGCATCCACAAAAATGTTACAAGAGGAAGGTAAGGATACCAATGGTAAGATGGAAGAACTATCAAGAGTAATTTCCAAGAGGCAAACAAGTTGGAAGAGAAAAAAGCACCTAGATAGAAGGAAGAGATCATAATACATTAAGGACAAGAGAATTCATGGATGAGGAAAAAATACACTTCAATTAGGCTTGTAAATCTTCAAATCTTCGGTAGAGGATACTTCTTCTAGGTAACACAATGATCCACCTTAAGACGGTAGATACAAACAAACATAACATCACTCAGCACAATCAACAAACAAGTTAGAACCTAACAAACATCAAGTACAAAAACCAAAGACGACCTAGCCACCTTAGGTCCTTAAGTCGACCCAGCTCTCATTTATTATTTTAAGGTCAAGTAGTTTAAGTTAGGGTTCACGTGTGTGCGTCGGGAGCGATCAAGCTCTGATACCAACTGTGACAACCCTCGCGAATGCGGAAATATAAAACATACAAGCATGTGAAATAATATGCGGAAATACGGTATTTTAAAAAAAAACCTTTAAACATGCCACCTATGAATACGAGATGTCAGTACTTACATACAAACCAAATATAAACACTCGAGCGTAGTCTCTCAAATGTTAACCACAACGAGGTTATTAGGCACTAGCTACTCAACACTAGGTTTTCATCCAGGGACAACGCCCGCTAGACTCACCCCAACGCCAAAATAACATAAGCAAAAAGCCATCCATGCAAGCAACCTGTTCATTCATGAAAAACATGAACGCCACAATCAGTGGGGAGTAACTCCGGGTTCTCCCAGCCATATCACATTAAACGTACATAAAAAGAAATACAAAAGTAAAATCATGCATATATAGATATACATGTGAAATACGATAAGGATAGATAGGCAATTCAATATACAATGATAAGAGCATAAGAAGTACAAGTCCGAATCCATCATGTTATACCAAGACTCGGGGGAAGACACTCTTAGGCAACCGAATACGCTCACTAGGGCTTGCATCTCACCATTAGCGGTATAAGTTTGATAAGATTGAGACTCGACAAACAAACCATGCCAAGTCATGCGATGATCATTATAATCAATAATGTATCATCCATCCAAACACAACAACATTGACGACATCTCTCACGGTAAATGAAACGCACTAGCACCGTGTACATGGCACGTATGATTAAAAGGCATCCACGGGATATAACATTTCCCTGAACGCATACACGATGCTACATTTCGTATATGTAGACTAATTTCCTCCTGGTAGCACGACGATAATAAATATCCGGTCCTGTCTAAACCTGGCCAGGATCTCGGAATATAACGTGTTCCGATTCGACATGCGATAAAACGTTTCGCATCCAAGACTCGTCAATCACGACGGCCGAGTACCCCAATTCGGTCGCTAATTCACGAAAGAAGGCGGAAAAGAGCCCACGCCTTATATCACACTCGGTACTCTACATGACAATAACACCACCTCGCAAGTACACAACATTTGACGGCCGAGTCGATCAACGCAAAGCGTTCGCCTCCCAACAACGTCGTCGTATGCCCACTAACACATGCAATTATGCAGTAGGATACATCCCCGTTCCGACATTCCAGCCTTATGAACGTGGAGGTAGCCAAGGGAATGAGATTACAAAGCACATAACAAAATAGTGCTCAAACCGTAACATTTGTAAAAACCGACTCAAAGTGGGACATACCAAAAACCGTCACAAAAACATGAGAATATGGAATTATATAAGTTTAACTATGATACAAATGAGTCAATACATGATACATAAGCATTAGAACAAGTTTATGAAGCACAATAAATAAGAAACATAGATCCCCTCTCCAAAACAACGTTGTTTGGAAACCAACTAAAATAAGGGTCCACTTCAAACGATCATAACTAGAGTTTTAGACATGCAAATGAAGAAATTCTAAATGGAGGTGATAGTTTATCCTCTTACGGTTCCAACGGGATATCACAAGCCCAAAACAAGCAAGTAACGAAGGAGATATGATCATTTTACAAAAATGGGTCAGTGCAGGAAAACTGCAGTCGGCAGCAAGTAAAGCTGCCAGTGCCGGACGACGCTGCCACCGTCCTACGACGCTGCCAGCGTCTTGTTCGGGCAGGCACGAGTCACACGAATTTCCACAATTTCACTAAGGCATAACACAACATCATCTATCATTACAAATCATCAATTCTCATATCAATTATCAATTAACAACAACCATTATCAACAACACAATTCCTAAGTTTACAAATCATATTCTAAATACGATTTCTAACATGGAAAACACATAAAACACGTAAATGATATCGAGTAACCCTTCACCGTTACCTTTATGCGTCTTTAAACGATTTCTAAGCCTTCCTCAACTAGATAGTAATCTTTGTCATGGTCTAGAAAGTCTCCACCTAAACAAAGACGACAAAAGATGAATATAATTCACCTTTGAGAAAGACGGATAAATTGAAAAGCGAGAAAGACGGTAATTTTATTACCAATACGGATAGAGGAAGATGAGAGAGAAGGAATAAGACGAACCTTAGTGAATTTGAGCAAGAAATGAAGAGTAGCGACGAATCTAAGCTTTATAAAAATGGAGTTTAGGTTTTGGTGGTTTGATGAGGAAGAAAGAGTAAGTGGAAATGAAGGAAGGAGTTAGGGTTTGAGGGAGTATATGAAGGAGTAAGTGGAAAATGTCAAGGGAAAAGTCAATGGCGTCTTAAGACGTGATTCACTTGAAATCTCGTGTAAAATCCAAATACGAACTCGGAAATTGTAGATTCGACACGGGAAATTTAATTCTAAACTAAAACTAAGTTTCGCTGAAAAGTATCCGTAAAATATTTTTACTATAAAAAAAATAGGTTACATTTGCGGGTGTTACAAGAATTACAAGGAATGTCCAGCAGGTGCCAGCCGGTCATGTGGACCGGCTGCCGGCCACCCGGCTGGCATCATGTGTCATACGAAAAACCAAGTGAAAGATCAGTGTGTCCCAGCCGGTCAAGAGGACTGGCTACCGGCTACCCGACTGGGACCAAAGGCATATGAGGAAAAACAAAGGAAAAGGCAGCAGTGTCTCAGCCGGTCGGCTGACCGGCTGCCGGTCGGCCGACTGAGATCTAAATCATGCATAAACTTCACGTAACAACAATAATATACAACCACTGCCCCAGCCGGTCAGCTGACCGGCTGCCGGTCGGCCGGCTGGGGTCAACATCACACGAAAATGCCAATTTCACTAAGGATCAACATTTAACAACAATCATCCATCATCCTAATTCATCAATTCTCATATGAATTCTCAACAAACAACAAGTATCATCATCAACACAATTTCTAAGCTTACCAATCATATTCTAAATACGATTCCTAATATAGAAAACACGTAAAACACGTAAATGATATCGAGTAACCCTTCACCGTTACCTTTTTGGGTCTTTACTCCGCGTCAATGTCCTCTTCAATCAAGAAGTAGTCTTTGCCGAGATCTTGGAGGTCACCACCTACAATTAGATAATAAAAGATGAATATAATTCACCTTGAGAAGACGGATAATTTGAAAAGCGAGAAAGACGGTAATTTTATTACCAATACGTATAGAGGACGATGAGAGGGGAAGAATGAGACGAACCTAGCTGAATTTGAACGAGAAATGAAAGAGTAGCGATGATTTAAAGCTTGGAAGAATATGAAGGTTAGGGTTTTGGGGTTTCTTAGTGAGGAAGATGAAGATGTTGAGTTGGGAGGGTGAGTTAGGTTATGAGGGAGTAAGAGGGAGTAAGTGGAAAAATATGGGAAAAAGCCCATAAGCGTCTTAAGACGTAACTTACTCGGAGCTTCTTTCTCAACATTTGTCATGTCTGAAGTTATAGCTGAAGTTGCAATAGCTTTAGACTTGAGCTTTTTCGCTTTGGCCTTTAGAAGTTGATTTTTCTCAGCAATGTCAAGGATTTGTTCTTTAAGATCTTTTAATTGAAGACTCTGTTCATGACAATGATCTAAGGCTTCTTCAAAATACTTAATTAAAGACTTCTTAGATAAATTCTTAACTTGCTTTTTAAGTTCAAGATGACTAACCTCTTCATCATCTTCTGAATCTGGTTTTGAATCTGAGTTTCCAACAAGACACATCTCGGATTCGCTTTCATTGTCACTGTCAAAAATTAGGTCAAGACTGACGTTGCTTAGACACAAGTTGGCGACTTCCTCTTCCTCTGACTCGTCGTCCTCTGTGTCGAGATCTCCCCAGCAATAAGCCATCATCACTTTCTTGAATTCCTTCTTGGTTTTGTCTCGTTGATTTTTGTCTTTGATTTTCTTCCATGTGGGGCAATCTTTGATCATGTGATCATTATCCCCACATTTGAAGCAACCACGACTTGAGAGAGACCCTTTTGACTCAATTGGCTTCTTATAAGATTTGTTGGTGTTATTGTTAAACGTTTTTCCTTGTGGTTTATTAAAGAATTTTTTCTTAAAACGTCTAGCAAATAACACTGTTTCATCTTCAAGATCCGAATCTTGTTTTTCACTAGACTCGGCTTGTAAAGCCACTTTCTTACTATTACTATCATTTGCCACATCCTCATCAAGAGTAATCTCGTGAACCATTAGGGTTCCGAGTAGCTCTTGATAAGATAGGTTAGATAGATCTTTACATTCCTCAATTACCGTCACCTTAGGTCTCCATCGTTTAGATAGACTTCTAAGGATCTTCCTGGCAATTTCCTCGGAGTCAAAAGTTTTTCCAAGATTTTTCAATTCATTTATGATACTAGAGAAGCGAGTGGACATGCTGTCAAGCGATTCATTGTGTTCCATAGAGAACAATTCGTATTTTCGCATCAGTAATGCAATACGTTGCTTTTTGACAACAGTTGTCCCCTCATAGGCTAACTCTAGACCATCCCATATTTCCTTGGCAGTAGAACTAGATGAGAAACAATCAAATTCAGTATGAGTCATGCCGTTTTGCAACAGACTGATAGCCTTTGAATTTTTCTCAGCTTTCTTATAATCTGCCTCAACATAGTCATTTTCTTTCTTTTCGACGCGAGTGCCATTAACAGATGCAAGCATGATCTTATTAGGGCCATTCTTAATGATTAGCCAACACTCCCAATCGTTACCCTTTATGAAATGGGTCATCATATTTTTCCATAAACTGTAGTTCTTCCCATCGAATACGAGACACTTCAGATGTTTGGAATCCATTAAAATAAAATTAAATGCAGCGGAAAATAAATAAAAATAAAAGGATAAACGGATCAGACTCCTTGCTGTAAGGCAATCAAGAGCACGAGGCTTTGATACCAATTGTAGAGTCTATTGATCGAATACGAAAGAGGGGGGTGAATTGAGTATTAAAAACTAGCCCCACTTTTTCGATTTATATGATATGTAATTAATTATTTGATCTTATAGATTAAAATCAACTAATTAATTAATCAAAGTAAGCGTAAGTAACGAAATAACGAAAAGTAAAGAGAGTAGAGAGAGGCACACAGATTTTTGAAGTGGTTCAGTTTCACACGTTGAAACCTACGTCCACTATTCTCGATTAATAGTTCTTAGTACCTTTCTACGGATTACAAAAATTATCAACCCACTCGTATAATCAACTATGATTATAACTCAAGGTGAGTATCGCTAAATACTCTATACTATCTTACGTTAATAAGAAAGTACAATATAACTCACACAAATTCTCGTTAAAGAATTGTAAGATTATGTGATGTACTATTATCCAATAACGTATTTCACGCGAGCGATTGATAAAGATTGATGCACGACTCTTTTGAAAAACAAACACTAAAAATAATAAATATTTTGCTCAAGGTTTGCTTTAAAACGATTTTGGAAAATAATCACAAGTATGTATGTGTCGTGTTGTTCGTGTGATTTCGTGTCTCTCAACAATAAGATGTGAAGGAGTATTTATAGTAATAGAAGCATATTAGATCTAAAACCCTACCTTAATTTTTAAGAAAGATATTTATCTTTAATATCATAAAATAATATTTGCTTTATCTTTTAGAAATATCTTTATCTCAAAATATTATTTGGTTTATCTTTTAGAAATATATTTGTCTTTAATATCTCAAAATATTGTTGTAAAGATGAACTATGTTCTTTTTCGTTAGAGATAGGCTTAGAACGTCAACATGAGTAGGTGCGGGTTGGGTCCTTCGAGGATGAGTCATGTTGGGTTAACAAGAATTTAGTCGGGTCGGATCATTTTGAGTATATCATTATCAAGTAATTACAAGACAATGGTCACTGTGCAAGAAATAAATATAGTTCTGTCAAATTAAGTCGGCCCAGTTCGGATTATGAGACAAGCTCGGGTCCTAATTTAACTGTCGGTTGTGTATAGGTTAGATTTTTCGGTCGGGTCATTTGGGATGGTAGAGTTTGGGATAGCTACTTATCAATATATTACTACTTTATAAGTTAGGTTTCTTATTTTAATGGACTATTTCGTGATTAAGGAAATAGATAAGAGTTCAATATCTTATGTATGTGAAAAATGAATGAAAAAATTGAGTTTTTGGCTGAAAAAAATCAAAATGTAAGTCTCATTTAGGAAAAGAGGTATTGATTTGTTTAAAAACATGTTTTAAAAGGAAGTTATTTGGATAAAAAGTTAAAAAAAGGGAGTTGTTTGAAAAAGGTTGATTATATAAGGGAGTTAATTGTAATTTACTCTAATTATTTTCCTTAATTCCAGTTTTTTTTATTATCATAATTTTTTTAGGAAAAATTCTAATTGCGGCCATTGTTAAGAAAATACTCTCAACTCTAGATTTCTAATAGCGACCATTGTTAAGAAAATACTCTCAACTCTCACGGTCTAATGGAAGATGTGATACAATGAATAATGCATTTTTTTTTTGTTCGAAGGAGCGCATTATGTCGGGTGGAAGAATAATCTGAACCATAATCTTTTTTTCATCTTCATTCCAATTCTAAAATGGAAATGAGATGATTAATTTTAGTAGAGTTAATTGTCTAGTTTTAGGAATAGGTGGCACTTCTATATTTTCTGCAATTTCAAAAAATATTCTTCCTTTTCGGAAATTTTACATGGTATACCCTCGACAGATTCTAATATTCTAATGGATACCCCTCATTTACCAAAATTAACTTCAACTGACTATTCGGTCACATGCTCATGTTTCCATTAACTTATTTTGAAACTAAACACAACCTCCATAGCTAACCCTTTTGTTGCTTATAACTAAGCGTGGCCATGGCGAGCTGGGGTGAGGGTAAGGGTAAGGGTAAGGGAACGGTCATGTCACTGGGCTATTAGGGATGGGATGAGCCCGAGCACACAGTTGGTGTTAGGGATGACGCAAGGCCATGACATGTAACCTTACTTCTGCTAAGTCAATTAGCTTGACTCCGGCTGTGCCGAGGGGGGCAACAAGCTAGGTTGTTTTAGCTGGTGGTTGGGTCCAAAATATGGCCCAATGTCGTAAGGTGGGTCAAGTTTTCCCGCCACTTTGGTCACCTCTACTTATACCCACCTTCAACAAACACTTGTAAATTCTTATAGTTATGAATTACCATTCAATCAACCAACAATACTCTTAACATGAGGTAATAAAACTATAGTAAGATGAATTGTGTTCTTTTTCGTTATAGATAGGCTTGGAAATGGGTCAACCAGATTAGGTGCAAGTCGGATCATTTGAGGATGAGTCGTGTTGGGTTTTCAAGAATTTAGTCAGGTCGAGTTGAGTCGGGTCGATCGGTCGGGTCAGATCTGGTCATTTCGAGTATATTATTAAAAGGTTATTACAAGATAATAATGGTCATTGTGCAACAAATAAACATTTACTTCGGCCATATATATTAAGCCGGCTCAATTCAGGTTATGAGTCAAGTTTGGTCGTAATTTAACTGTTGGTTGGGTATCAGGGTATGGGTTAGATTTTTCCTTTTGTTCATTTGGGCTGGTATAGTTTGGGATAGTTACTTATCAATATATTTACTACTTGCTTCGCCGTTATAGTTATATTGAGTAGTTATAAATTATTCTTTTCCCTTGACTGCGCTTATATTGTTCTACTTGATTTTTAAAGCTTGGAAATATTGATGAAATAAAGGTAAACTAACAACTCTGTAGAGTCTATTGATCGAATACGAAAGAGGGGGGGGGGGGAATTGAGTATTAAAAACTACTCTCAACACTCATGATCTAATGGAAGATGTGATAAAATAATGTTTTTTTTATTGTTGTTGTTGCTTGAGCCGTGAGGAAGGAGAGAAAGAAGAGAGATGGTGATGTGTGTTGATAGTGATAGGGATATGTAATTATGAAAAGTAGTATTGGGTTTTGGGTTTTTGTACTTGGCATGTGAGGTGTGCCGGCTCTTTAGAGTCCTATTTCCCCCTTTTTGTTTTTTTGAATTTGGGTAGGAAAAGGAATCTTAGGTAATTAATTTGGAAATATGGTAAGGACAGGATTAGGTAAATAAAAAGATATGGTAAGATTTTTGTGTTGGGAATTTCGGTCAACATAGGTTTCATGGGTAGAATTTTGGTTCAATTAGGAAAGTGAATAAGATAGGTTTTATGCAAATATGTGGTTCATAACTCAATTTCCATAAAACACTTAATATGCAAGATACTCACGTAAAATATATAATATTAAACACAAATATACTAGCAATGAAATGTGCGGACACAGTCATACAATCTCGTCTTATTCTAGCCACTCACGCAGGTTCACAAAATAAATATGACGAATTTAATTGCTACTGATTAAACCAATTTCCAACCGCAAAATCTCAAAACGTCTTCTTGCTAACGCCTTTGTCAAAATGTCAGCCCATTGATTTTCAGTACTACAAAATTCGAGTTTAATGTTGCCCTTTTCTACATGGTCACGTAAAAAATGATGTCTAATGTCTATATGCTTAGTACGAGAATGCTGAGCTGGATTTTTAGAAATAATAATAACACTCGTATTATCACAAAATACAGGCATACAATCAACATCAACACCATAATCACATAGTTGTTGCTTTAACCAAAGTAGTTGGGAACATACCAGTCCTGCAGCGATATATTCGGCTTCCGCAGTAGATAGAGCAACCGAATTTTGCTTCTTTGACCCCCAAGTAATTATGCATGGTCCAACAAACGTAGCGAATCCAGAGGTACTTTTTATATCTAAAGAACATCCTGCATAATCTGCATCTGAATATCCTACTAGATCAAAATTACATTCAAATGGATACCACAAATATAAATTAGATGTACCAATTAAATATCTCAAGATACGTTTAACTGCCATCATATGTGACTCTTTAGGACATGATTGAAATCTAGCACAGACACATACGCTGAACATAATGTCATGTCTACTTACAGTTAAATATAATAAAGAACCAATCATACCTCGATATGTAATCTCATCGACATACTTACCATTTTCGTCTAAGGTCAACTTTTTATCAGTTACCATATGTATGTCACTAGGCTATTAGGGATGGGATGAGCCCGAGCACACAGTTGGTGTTAGGAATGACGCAAGGCCATGACATGTAACCTTACTTCTGCTAAGTCAATTGGCTTGACTCCGGCTGTGCCGAGGGGGGCAACAAGCTAGGTTGTGTTAGCTGGTGGTTGGGTCCAAAATATGGCCCAATGTCGTAAGGTGGGTCGAGTTTTCCCTCCACTTTGGTCACCTCTACTTATACCCACCTTCAACAAACACTTGTAAATTCTTATAGTTATGAATTACCATTCAATCAACCAACAATACTCTTAACATGAGGTAATAAAACTATAGTAAGATGAATTATGTTCTTTTTCGTTATAGATAGGCTTGGAAATGGGTCAACCGTATTAGGTGCAGGTCGGATCATTTGAGTATGAGTCATGTTGGGTTTTCAAGAATTTAGTCAGGTCGAGTTGAGTCGGGTCGATCGGTCGGGTCAGATCTGGTCATTTCGAGTATATTATTAAAAGGTTATTACAAGATAATAATGGTCATTGTGCAATAAATAAACATTTACTTCGGCCATATATATTAAGCCGGCTCAATTCAGGTTATGAGTCAAGTTTGGGTCGTAATTTAACTGTTGGTTGGGTATCAGGGTAAGGGTTAGATTTTTCCTTCGGTTCATTTGGGCTCGTATAGTTTGGGATAGTTACTTATCAATATATTTACTACTTGCTTCGCCGTTATAGTTATATTGAGTAGTTATAAATAATTCTTTTCCCTTGACTGCGCTTATATTGTTCTACTTGATTTTTAAAGCTTGGAAATATTGAAGAAATAAAGGTAAAATAACAACTCTGTAGAGTCTATTGATCGAATACGAAAGAGGGGGGGGGGGGGAGGGGGGAAGGGGGAATTGAGTATTAAAAACTAGCCCCACTTTTTTGATTGATATGATATGTAATTAATTATTTGATCTTATAGATTAAAATCAACTAATTAATTAATCAAAGTAAGCGTAAGTAACGAAATAACGAAAAGTAAAGAGAGTAGAGAGAGGCACACGGATTTTTGAAGTGGTTCAGTTTCACACGTTGAAACCTACGTCCACTATTCTCGATTAATAGTTCTTAGTACCTTTCTACGGATTACAAAAATTATCAACCCACTCGTATAATCAACTATGATTATAACTCAAGGTGAGTATCGCTAAATACTCTATACTATCTTACGTTAATAAGAAAGTACAATATAACTCACACAGATTCTCGTTAAAGAATTGTAAGATTATGTGATGTACTCCAATAACGTATTTCACGCAAGCGATTGATAATAATTGATGCACGACTCTTTTGAAAAACAAACACTAAAAATAATAAATATTTTGCTCAAGGTTTGCTTTAAAACGATTTTGGAAAATAATCACAAGTATGTATGTGTCGTGTTGTTCGTGTGATTTCGTGTCCCTCAACAATAAGATGTGAAGGAATATTTATAGTAATAGAAGCATAGTAGATCTAAAACCCTAGCTTATTTTTTAAGAAAGATATTTATCTTTAATATCATAAAATAATATTTGCTTTATCTTTTAGAAATATCTTTATCTCAAAATATTATTTGGTTTATCTTTTAGAAATATATTTATCTTTAATATCTCAAAATATTGTTGTAAAGATATAGTAGAATCCTAGATTAAGGTAAACAAGGAAACAAGCCAAGGTTGGCCGAATTCCCTAGCTACACGAAACCCTAGGAGGCACGCAACCCTAGGAGGCACAAACCTAGGTTTCCACGAAACCCTAGGAGGTTCAAACGCTAGGTGGGCTTATTAGGTTAACAACAAATTGAGATAGAATATATTAGAAACCCTAGGTAGCATGACAACCCATAAGTTGTATTACTAACCATTAGAATCTCATAAATATATTTTCTATTAAAACTTTTGATAAATATAAAAAATACTCTTTCACTTTTGAAAACATTTAAAATATTTTATTTCCAAAATCATGCATCAACATTTATCATCCAAAGTTATAGGCTAAAGCTATAACTTTGAACTTAAAATCACTCGAATGGAATAGTTACCGAAGGACGACCTATATTATCTAATCTTCACAAAGATCTTCAGTATACGGATCATCTCTTCATCTTGATCACAAAGACCCTCCATCTTGAGTCTTGTGTTGTTTGAGGTAGATCTTGATTGAAGCGTTTTTCTTTAAAGTTATGACTGAGTAGCTATAACTTCCATGTATACTTCCAAAGTTATTCCTGAAGTTGTTATAACTTTGTCTCACAGACTTTGTCAAAGTTATGTCTGAAGTTCTTATAACTGTGATCTTTCTTCTCATAATTGTTGCTAGCCATAATAAGACTAAAGCAAACAATTACACGCATATGATATATCGAGTAAAGCACATTATCACGTAAACACATGTCATTATCAAAACTATAAAATTGGTTCAACAAACTCTACCCTTCAATAGAAAAGAATAAGGGCAATGTCATAAACTCATAATGATAGAGGGGGTCATAGTTAAAAGAAAAACGATAATAATATTGGTAATTCTCCCGTTCATCATATTAAATTTAGAAATGTGATAATAAATTTAGAATAAAGTTTTAATGAGAAAACAATAATAAAAATGGAATAAAGTATTAAAATACTAAGCGAGAGAGTTGTTTATTAATCAAATTAAAATAGTCTACCTAGATTATATAAAAAAAAGTTATAATACTCATATGATGAATGCTCAATAAATAGATTAATGCATAGCATGATCCCACAATGAATGGAGTAATTTAATGTGAACTTATTCATGATTTTTTGATATTTATAACAGTAGATATAATGCAAGTATACAACCATATACTCCTCCAACCTTAAAAATAAAGGAGAAACAACAATTACATAAAGTATTTATAAATTCAACGTTAGAATTTTTAGTAACCTTACACATTCCTCATAAATTCAACATCATCTCAACACTCAAACAAATCAAACACAACGTAAAATAAGATGAAGAAAAGCATGGGTGATTGTGTCTTATTACATTCTTCTTTCTTGTAATGATATCATTTGTTGTACTACTATGGACAGTCATGAAAGTGAAAGGGGACACACAGTTCTCTATAAGAAACGAGATTTTGGTGATTGCCAATTTTGACAGTTCGATGCCAAGCCGGGGACGAGGACTTGGTTATAGAACGTTGTTACCGGGACAATACTTTGACCATAAATTTGAAATTAATTTATGGGAATCCAAGCTATATTTTTATCATTTTTATTTTGATGGCAAAGAACAAGTATTTGATGTGTACCGAGAAGATGTAAACAAGGGTGCTTCAGAAGAAATTGGGAGAACACCAATAGAAACGCGACCTAAAAATAATTGGTTATGTTACAATGGGCATATAGAATGGGCTGTTAAAGAACATGTCTTTTATAGAGATTGCGTTTACTTTACCATCAAGGATTGTTGGTTAGCCTGGGGCACCACACTCTAACCCCCACCTCCTCCATCTGGATTGACTAAGAGACATGATTGGTTATAATCGAAGATACAGTCTTTCAGCACATTAACTACGATGTCTTAATCAATATCAATATTATATAAATAAAATAGGCTTTTTTCGAGTAATTCTAAAGCGTGCTCATCATCTTTTTCAGTTTTTGGAAATTATATCTTTATATCTCGCAAGATTGTAAAAAATATAATGCAAAACATTTCAAAACTTACCTATTTGGATTTGTGGCAAAAAATGTTTTCATTAAAGTATAAATTTTGTATTTTTTACTACCATGTTGTTTATAATATGATAAAACTAGAGTCTAAAGTATGTAATAAATTAAATAAATGACTTTTAGAATATTTATTATTATTCTAATATTAGTATAATAGTTTAGTAACAGTCAAGAAACAATTATTTTATAGAAAAAGAAGGTATACTACTTAATTTGTTACATTGAAGAATAATTATGTGTGTGATACACTGATTAGTGATGCTTGCCGAACTGTGGTACACGGGGAACCATGGAGGGGCGTACTTGGATGGGCAAGCGTAGAAATACGCATTTGTGGAGTCACCACCAATGTTTATGGAAAATTGGAACCGTTCGAATACTTCATGTCATGTCAAGACACAAAGTAATGACATGAACACTAAGAACTCGTTACCCTTAGCATTAAATGACTCTCGTGGATGCCAATGAACACGGATGTTCACAGAGATCTGGAGTAAGGGGTGAGGGTGCGTATTAGAAAGCTCTTTAATCGAACACCTAATCCCGCCCGCCTCGGTAGCGGCCTCTACTAATGATTAGAGAAATCGTTCGTATTTGATATGTTATCGATTGTATGCATGCAATGCAACATCCAACGTTTTAATCCTAACATGTGAATTAGACTATGTCGGTGAACATGTAATTTGCACTTAATTATGTCGAAATTAGGAATTTAGAATGAATTACACACAAAAGGCAAAAAAATCGTACAATTACAATGACTAAATGAGATTACAACGGATTACAAATATTACAAAGAATTACGGGATATACGTAAGAAATACACTCAAGACGGAGATTTGAAGAAAAGGAAAAAAGGTTTGAAAACTAAAAGACAGATTAGGAGCGATATTACGACTAATAGTTAATTAATTACGTAATTAAAGCTACGTCAAGGCGAAAACAGAAGTTCAGGGACAAAAGTCAACCCTGAACAGGCGCAACAACAGCTGCGTCCTCTGGAAGAGGCGCATGACTTAGCTTGTTGCGTCGGTTCTTGAGTTGAATTATGACTGTGAGTTGAGAATGGCAAGCAGTTAATGTTGTTTTACATATTTACGATGGATTATTGATCTATGACTCGAGTAGAATTGGTTTAACATATTAATTACACTACAATTTGTATCAACAAGAATCCAAAGATTTGATATGAACGAATCGAACCTCTAAAACCCAAATTTGATTCAAAGACGAAAACCCGATAATATTGAATTATCAGGGATCTAGGTTAGGAACAAAAGCGATTTATAAAATATTAATACGATTTATGTACGAAGGAAAGAGAAAATAAGAAAAGGAAAACAAAGACGTAGAAACCTGAGGAAGAAGAAGAAGAGCAGGAGCAGGCAGCCTTTGGAAGAGGCACAACAGGTGCTGCGACTCTTCGAAGAGGCGCATATGCTTCTGCGTTTATTCTCGACGTCTGATGACTATTAAAAAGATATTGTTAAAAAAGGTTTTGATTAAAATCGACTTTGAATTTATTTCTGACGTAAGCCTTACATTAATTGAAAAAATAAAATAATTACAATATAAAAGATGAGATTTACACCCTCAGACTTTCATGTTGACAAAACGAGATTAACTAAGGTACGTTTAGTGATAGCTCGACTCGCATGTATGTAGAAAGTGCCCTCGTTATAGGAATAAAATTTATTGGTTAATTGATTTATTGATTGTGTAGTGGTCAAATTGGTCGGTCAATGCAAACGTGACGGGTACCCAGAAGGATCTGAGCTTACGTAGTCGATTAATCAAGCACGTAGATGTCGAAAAGCTTAGAGTGAGGTCTAGAATGCAAAGAGAGAAAAGAAGGGCTGAACACTCGCGTGCCTTAAAATTGAGAACGAATCTCTCCTTTTTATAGCAGAAAATACGAAGAGTTCAAGAACAACTAAAGCTTATCTGAAAACGGAGTAAAAAGGATGGGGAAGGAAGATTTCCACGTTTCTATTACGAAATTGTGGTAGATCTATACTTCCCTTTTAAAAAGATTCGAGATATATTTTATCAAAAAGATAGAACTTGAAAATATCAATACAATATCCGGAATATTTCCTCGTGTTCCGACTCGGAGTTCTAAAACGGTTTCTAGAAAGGGGGCGGTTTTCGACACGTAGACTTACGAACTGTTATAAATCGTTCCGCGTAGGAAACATGCTGCCCAATCATCATTGGGTGGTTGGCGGAAGGTGTAGAAACGAGGTATTTACATAGCCCCCACTTTGAGTGAGGCTTGGACAAGGCAAAAGTCAAAGTATAGACACCAGGTCAATCGAAGATTACAACATGACGACTTTGGTGACGCGAGGCGGTTCAAGGGGTCTGAACCAAAGACCTGTCGTCGGGAACATTTTCAAGTCTTTCCAACACGGGGTAGGGTCGTTTAAAGTTCGTTAGACTACGTATAAAAGCTCGCCAGCCATAAGAAGGAGTCATACTTGAGGCATCTTGTTATTTGGACTGAGGTGCGCGGTGAGGCTCGCCAGCCGTCGAGTAGGGTGCATCGTGAGGCTCGCCAGCCGCTTGAATGGGGCGCGTCATGAGGCTCGCCAGCCGTTTGAATGGGGTGCGTTATGAGCCTCGCTAGCCGTTTGAATGGAGTTGCGTCGTGAGGCGCTCCAGCTGCTTGAATAAGGCGCGTTATGAGGCTCGCTAGTCGTTTAAATAGGGTGTTTTATGAGGCCCGCCAGCCAATTGAATGGATATTATATGTGAGAATATGCATGTCTCTGTCCTCAGGCGAACTCTCGTCGGGGAAACACATATTGAAATCTGCAGAATACTCCGACACTGGATATACGGAAGACTCTGTCATGATTGAATCATTATGGGGAATCTACTCGGTAGTGGCGAGCAACATCCTAATGATAAAAGACGGGCCCACGGATTGTATGTCCGAAAGGTGGGTCCCTTCTGAGATAATAACATCATGTGACGGTTTTAAAGACTGTCAAGGCGTGGGTATACGAAAGAGTCTGTCAGGATCGAATCATTCCAGGGGATCTGCTCGGTTGTGGCGAGCAAAATTCTGGTAATAAAAGATTAGCCTACGGATTGTATGTCCGAAAGGTGGATCCCACAAGCATTGCTTGTTTCTATTTGATTTTTTAATGGATTTGAAAAGTGACGAACGATCGTCAATTGAAATTTCTTTTTTTAAATTGATTTGAAAAGTGACGAACGATCGTCAATTGAAGATTTTTTTTGAATTGATTTTAAATGTGACGAACGATCATCAATTCAAGATTTTTTTTTGATCTGATTGCAGGAGATCAAAGTGGCAGGCGTCAAGCCCCCAGCTTACCTCGAGGTGTTTGAATTGAATTAATTTGAGAAGTGACGAAAGATCATCAATTAAGGAGCCATTTGATCTTTGCAGGAGATCGGGATAGCAGGCGTCAAGCCCCGAGCTTATCTCGAGGTGATGGAGAGTAAGCCTCTAACTTTGGCTATCTTCATTATTTTCTTTGCATAGGAATGCATTTGATTTGACCATTATTTACATTTGAATACAGGTGGCCCCGTCTCAGCACGTAGCGTTGTGGAGGGTGGCCAACCGGCTGCAGGCCACGCCATCGAGGCGCTCTCAGGTGGTCGGGATCCACAGATATGAACCTCTCTTTCCTCCTTGTTGTATCTTCATATATTTTGAAATAAAGTGATTGAAATGAGGCATTTCTTCACAGAGAGACTTGGAGCGGGAGCTGGTGGAGTCTCGGGAGGACACGTCTCGTCTATTGAGGGAGTTGGAGGCTAAGGATGATGAGATCGCTGTTCTCGAGGTGACCGTAGCCATGTTGGGTGGCGATGAGGATTAGTCGTCTTCTGCTTTGCTGCTGACTTTGTACATTTTGACTTGTTTTTGTATATTTTGACTTTGTCTCAGGCGAAAGCCCCCAGCTTTGGATATTTAGATTTTGTTTCGGGCGAGAGCCCCTAGTTTCATGTATATCCCTCTTTTGAGTGCCTCTATTGTTGGGTATTTTCTGTTCCTGCAGGTTAGTCTAAAAAAAAGGTTTGCTAGACGACGGTTTTCGCCGTCATGCTGGCGAAATCACATACAACTCACATAATTTACATGAAGCATATTGGTGGCCTAAACTGGCGCTAAACGAGCTACCCCCTTAATAAAGAATTTTAAAAGAAATGTATAAGTGTTTGAAATGACCAGACATGTCTAAGTGTTTAAAATAACCAGACATGTGTAAGTGTTTAAAATGACCAGAGGACTGAAATGATTCCCCTATAAAGATGAACGAAAATGAATAAGTGTGTTTATTTGGCGGACATGTTGTCTTTCGTCTTGAAAAGAGAACCCGACAAGGATTGAGAAATCATAGATGAAGTTAGTTAAGAAACTGACGAGATTTTTCTTTATTATTCTTATCGAATTTCAAATGCAAACGCAGATGTCCTTCTACTTACATTTAAAATAATGACGGGTTGAATCATGTGAAGGATTGCCTACGTATTCATTAAAGATGAAATAAAACCCTGTGCGTAGTTCGAGAAAATGTAAAAGAATAATCGTTCGAATAAAGAGCTTGTAATGAACTTAGAATTCACTTTATTTGATGACATGAGGATATCCAAATGTCAAAATGCAAAATATGACCGGAAAAGCGATCCCGACAAGGATTAGGAAATCCAAGATTGATATTGTTCCTCAGACTGCCTTGGCACATATAGCATAGTCTTGTCGAGAATGGGCCACTAGGTGGGAGCAGAGAAACGTGTGATATGGCGACATTAATATTCACTCGCTAGGCATCGGTTTTATTTTGTGTCGCACGAGCTGCACGTGGGTTACGCGAAGCGCGTTTGTGTTTTTGCCTGATAATTTGAATGAGTTTTGCCCTCTTTATAGTAACAAGCTCGACGAATTACGCAAAACTAATACTATAGAAACAAAATACTTTGTGACCGTATAAGCTTAGTGTACATCCATCGAATTCTTAGATTCTAAACAAGGGTGAAAAAAATGGAAAGGAGTGGAAGGTTCTAATGGAGTGAGAAGACACTGGAGATCTGTGTATCTCTCTCACTCACCTAAATGAATTAAAGGATCGTCAAAAAGGGTATGGAGATATGGTAATTGCGAATTGATTCGTCTGAAATATGTGAAAAGATGACTACTTGAGAAATTTTGTTTTGTTTGTAATTTTTTGGCTGGAGAGATTTTTTTTGACACTTTGAATTTTTATAGATTGACTAATTTTTTTTGTCTTGTCTCATGAATTTTTGAAAATACTTGAGACTTTTGATTTGAAGTAGTTGGATTGTTGTTTGATTTAAAGTCGTTGGATTGTTGTTTGATTTGAAGTAGTTGGACTGTTGTTTGATTTGAAGTCGTTGAACTGTTCTTGATTTGAAGTCGATGGACTGTTTTTGATTTGAAGTCGTTGGACTGTTTTTGATTTGAAGTCGTTGGACTGTTTTTTATTTGATAGTTTTAGGCACGATTGCACTAAAAATTTGGTTTGAACCTTGGGTGAGCTAGTTTTCTAGCACCCATGGTAAGGGTATTAAATTGTTTGGCATAGTATGCAATTTGTCTTTATCTGGTAGTCATATGAAATATAGGAATTGACGAATTAGGTAGAAAAATGGAGTCTCCAAACCTAGAGGTCACCTAGAGACACGACGATCAAGCAATTTTCACACCACAAGATACAGATAAGGTGGTAAATGCACGCCCTTGTTAAGGTTTATTCTAAGAGATCGAGTGATCTACACTAAAGAGATACGACCTAAAGTATTTTGAGTTTATTCTACTAGTTAAGGGTAAAAAGTAAAACAAGTGACTAATAAAAAGTACATGTGCTCTTTTTATCTTTTCTGTTTTTGGCAACTAAAAAAGGACTAGGATGGTCCTATTTATTAACAAATGCTAATATAGTGAAGACAAATAACCCCTTTCAGATGTCGTCTTCAATTCTTGTTCCTAACACAACTAAGGCTTTGAAAGATTTTATATTTTGGTATTTCAGGTGGTTTGCATAAACGGGTCTCAAATTCTCCACGAACTTTTCCACAAGAGTAGCTTCATCTGGACGTTCAAGAAGTTGTGTGCTAGTCTTCCGCCACCTACTTAGGAAGTCGGTGAAACCTTCTTTCTCATTTTGGCTAAGAACCTTTAGATTACGCATATTGACTTGAATTTCAGCATTGTCTGCGTACTGCTTGGCGAACTCAATTGCGGCATCATCCCAGTTTGCATTTTTCTTGTGTTCCAGAGAATCGATCCGCTGCTTAGGAATGGTGTCGAGAGATGAAGGAAAGATCCTTAGAAACATCTCGGGTTTGATGCCTTTTATAGACATGTAATCTTTGAAAGCACGAATATGATTCAAAGGGTTCTCATGCCCCTTGAAATTTGGGATGTCAGTCATGTTGAAGTTGGTTGGCAACTGAGTACTTACAGCTTCATATTTGCGATTATTTTCCATGTAGATGTCATCCCCTTTGAGGTACATTAGTTGCTCCTCCAGGTATTGGAGTCGCTTTTCAGCTTCAGTAAGAACTGGTGGGGGATTGACTTCTGGTTTTCCCACAAAGGGTGGAATGTTATCATGCACACTAGGATCACGAATGTTTGCAAAAGGAAGCCTAGTTTCTATGGCAACAATTCGGCCTTCAATGGCGTTGAGGCGAGCATAAGCTTGGTTGACTTGTTTGGAGACGGATGAGCGCATCTATGACTACATCATTACCATCCGGGTTTTGCTTGGGTTGATGAACACTTGCTTGACTAGTTCCCGGCATCTTGAAAACTGAGGTAGGAGACCGAAGACGGATCAAAACACGATCGACCATTCTAGCACACTTACTCAAAAGGACTCGAGTTGTGAAGTGGGAGTGTGCCACTGTGTTTATGTAAGTTTTGAAAATGACAAGATTTGAAATGTTTGTCGTAAGCAACCGTAGTGTGGTTGTAGGTGTGATGACTCAAAGTGGAGAATGACTCGACTTGTGAAGTGGAGTGTTCCACTGCGCTAAGTGATTTTTGAAAATGACTAGTTTTGAAATGTTTTTCCTATGCAACCGTAGTGTGGTTGTAGGAGTGATGACTCGAAGAGGAGAAAAGAAGATTTTGACTAGACACTTGGACAGAGTTCGGACTCATTTTGCGCTACTTTAGGCCACCTTTGAAAATGCTTTACAGGTTTTGAAAAGGATTTTATTTTGAAAAAGTTCGTCATGGTTTTATTTACAAAATGGTGATCACGTATGGGTTATACACATTCATACAGGAATTATAACGGTATGTTGAGTGCTTTTAAAAGGTTTTGGTTTAAAGGGTGGGTTTCCATACCAAGCAATAAAACTCGGTTATGTCGAGAGGTCCGCGCCAAACATGAGTAAGGTCGGTTCCTAGTCCAATTCCTCGAGTAGCGAAAGCTCTTGATACTAACATGAGTATGTACCGCGGTATGGTTGACGTCAATCGCTATCCATCCTTACGCCCTGGATAAGAATTTGGACCGTCCGGACAAGACAATTGTTCGAAATGGGTTGGGTTGAGCCTAGGAAGGCCGAATAAAATGACCTAACAAGGTCGAGTAATGAAAATCGACAATTGTCAAGGCGAAAACTGAAGTTCAGGGAGATAAGTCAACCCAGAACAAGCGCAACAACAGTTGCGTCCTCTGGAAGATGTGCATGAGTTGTTGCGTCTGTTCTTGAGTTGAATTCTGACTGTGAAGTCAGAATCGCGAGCAGTTAATGTTGTTTTGTATATTTACGATGAATTATTGACCTATGACTCGAGTAGAAGTGGTTTCACATATTAATTACACTACAATTTGTATCAACAATGAATCCAGAGATTTGATATGAACGAATCAAACCTCTAAAACCCAAATTTGATTCAAAGACGAAAAACCGCTAATATTGAATTTTCAGGGATATAAGTCAAGAACAAAACGATTTATAAAAGATTAATACGATTTATGTACGAAGAAAAGAGAAAATAAGAAAAGGAAAACAAAGACTT
>JAIUZE010004712.1:0-20396 GCA_022085475.1 Heliosperma pusillum | reverse complement strand
TCTCCAAAATGTTAACAAGTAATTAGCAATTAGCTAAACAACGTCTAGAGGTGTTTCATCCAGGGACAACGCCCGCTAGCTCACACACGAACCCAAAATAGCATAAGCAAAAAGCCAACCATGCAAGCAACCTGTTCATTCATGAAAAACATGAACGCCACAATCAGTGGGGAGTAACTCCGGGTTCTCCCAGCCATATCACATTAAACGTACATAGAAGGAAATACAAAAGTAAAGCATGCATATATATATACCTGTGAGTTGCGATAAGAATAGATAGGCAATTCTATAGATAATGATAAGAACATAAGAGGCACAAATCCGAATCCATCATGATATTCAAAGACTTGGGAAAGACACTCTTAGGCAATCGAATACGCTCACTAGGGCTTACATCTCACCGTTAGCGGTATAAGATGGATAAGATTGAGACTCGACAGACAAACCAAGTCAAGTCATGCGATGATCACATAATATCCAACATATTACCATCCATTCACGAACCAAGACCTTGACGGTGTCAAGTCATGCAATGACCATGAATACAATCATGAAATCACGCATTCAAAGACAACGACACAAAACGACAACTCTCACGGTAAATGAAACGCACTAGCATCGTGTCCCAGCAAGAATGATTAAACGGCATCCACGGGATGACATTTCCCTGAACTCATACGCGATGCTTACATTTCGCCTATGTAGACTATTTTCCTCCTGGTAGCACGACGATAATAAATATCCGGTCCTAGTCTAAATCTGGCCAGAATCTCGGAATAAACCATTTTTCGATTCGACATGCGATAAACGTTTCGCATCCAAGACTCGGTCTTACAATATATATGCCGAGTACCCCAAATTCGGTAGATCAATTCACGAAAGAGGCGGAAAAACGCTCAAGCCTCATAACAAGCGGTACGCTACATGCAAATAACACCACCTCGCAAGTACACAACATTTGACGGCCGGGTCGATCAACGCATAGCGTTCAACTCCCAACAACGTCGTCGTATGCCCACTACACATGCCATTAAGCAGTAGGATACCTCTCCGTTCCGACATTCCAGCCTTACGAACGGGAAGGTAGCCAAGGGAATGAGAGTACAAAGCACAAGACAAAATAGTGCTCAAACCGTCACATTTGTAAAAACTGACTCAAAGTGGGAACATACCAAAAATCGTCACAAAACATGAGAATAGGGAATCATATAAGTTCAAATATGATAAACATGAGTCAACACATGATACATAAGCATTAGAACAAGTTTATGAAGCATAATGAATAAAAACATAGATCCCTCTCCAAAACAACAAGTTTGGAAACTAACTAAAACAAGGGTTCACTTCAAACAGTCATAACTAGAGTTTTACATATGGGAATGCAGAAATTCCAAGTGGAGGTGATAGCTTATCCTCTTACGGTTCCAACGAATGGTCACAAGCCCAAAACAAGCAAGTAACGAAGGAGATATGAGCATTCTACCAAAAAGGGTCGGTGCTGTGAATTTACACGAGTCACCCGAGAACAACAAAACCTACTTCATTTACATTTTACAAGTAAAAGTGCTCTTACAAAATAGTGGGGTATTGTAGAAATAGATGAGGGTATTTTCGAAATAGATGGGGTATTTTTCTAATCGATCTAGCAACTAGCTAAACAATCAATATTCATCATCAACAATCATCAACTAACAACAATCATCCTCAAAATCATAATTTCTAAGCTTTCTAATTGTATTCCAAAAACGAATTCTAACATGGAAATCATGTAAAACACGTAAATGATATCGAGTAACGCTTCACCGTTACCTTTAAGCGACTCTACTAATCGTCAAGCTCCTCTTCAATAAGGTAATAGTCTTTGTCGGGATCTTGGAGGTCACCACCTACATATAGATCGTAAAAGATGAATAAAATTCATCTTGAGAAAGACGGATTATTTAAAAAGCGAGAAAGACGGAAATTTTATTACCAATATGGATAGAGGAAGGTACGGGAGGAAGAATAAGATAAACTTACGTAAATTCTATCAAGTAACGAAGAAGTTACGACGAATCAAAGATCGTAAAAAGCTAAGGAGGCAAGAATTGGGTTTTCTTAAAGAGGAAGGAAGTTGTGTTTGTTTTTGGAGTAATGAATTAGGTTAAGGAAATATGAGTATAAATAAGGAAAAGTCAACTAAAAAGTCAAACTCGCCTTAAGACGGCTTTTTCATGGAATCTCGCAGAAATTCCAAATACGAACTCGGAAATTCTAAATTCGACTCGAAACATAAAAAGTTAATTTAAAACTTAAAATTGCTGAAAAGTATCCGTAAAATATTTCTACTAGAAAAATAGGGTACATTTCAAAATTGCTGAAAAGTATCCGTAAAATATTTCTACTAGAAAAATAGGGTACATTTCCGGGTGTTACAATCACCCCACCTTTTTAAAAAGTTTCGTCCTCGAAACTTGAGAGTAGAAAACAAAAGTATTAAGGACAAGAATCGGTTTTCAAAATTGATACTAAAACTTTTACCAAAAGAAACATTTATGAAACGAGGTTCTTCTCGAAAACGATTTAAAGAGAATTTTCATAAGTGTGGAACTTACTTACGGATCTCAAGAGTGCCCGTCGCGAACGAGAACTCAAATTATCCAAATCAAATTAAAGTCGAAATAGGGAAATCGAAATTCAAAACAAACGTTAGTAAGTGCAGGACTAGTCACCAGACGTCTCCAATAACGAGTCCAAACATCCAACCAAACCCAAAATCCAAATATAAAAGCAAAAGAAATCCATTTTCTCCAAAAAGAGGGTACATAAACCATCTTTAAACTTCTTTGAAACGTTAAATTAGAAATATAATATGGAAATTTGAAAGTTTTATCAAGGATAAAATCAAATATCAAGACATTACACGAACGTAGAACGACTCGAACATCGAAATCACAGTTCGTGATACAAAGAGGTACGACCAAACGAGCAAAATGGACAAAAAAAAAAAAGGAAAGAATTAAAGAGTAGCGGATTGAGGAAAGATCAATTTGAGGGAAAAGAGAGGAATGAACCACAATACTATCTTCCATCTATGAAAATTCAAATGTCGATCACAACTCGACATCACTAACTCCACGAGTAATCTAGTCCTCAAGAGAGTGCAATATGACCTCAACATTTTCCATCATCAGATTCCTACCTAAATATTTCATAAACATGACACTTCGAGTAACAAACCCCAATTATTCGAATCCAATTAGAATCTACTAAGGTCCACCGGCACGGTAGACTCCACAACTAACAATCCAAATGAAAGATTCATTACAAACTCTAATCTTACTAGCTCCATCAAAACTCTTATTAGAAACCACCAACGATATATGCATATATATAGGGAAACATGATCGCTATTAACCACAAGGTAAAGAGACTTACCATGAAATCCTTTAATCCAATTTATTCCAAAATTCATTACCCTAAACTATTAACCATGAACCTTCTCCTCTTCAAAAGTCGAATCACTAAACCTCAAAAGAGATTAGTCTCACAATCTCATTTCACTTAACTTTTGCCATTCATAGAGCAATGCGACCGTTCATCAATTTATTTAGTTCCTTCAAACTCCCTATACAACGGTTTTCGCTTATGACAATATTCCTCAAGTTGTGTCATCCAATCCAAATTCCACAAAGGATCTATTCCCACTAGGGTCCAACACATAAGGACAATAAATTCTTAAGTAATCTTTAAAGCAACCACTAACATCCTTAACAACATCAATTATCATTACGATCTATTCGATCCTCAAGGTGATATTACAATATCAAGATTCAAGGTCTAAAATCACCAAGAGAGGATCAACTTACTTATCCTCAATTCCTTATAGTCAATTAAACATGAATCTAGCTCCATAGGGTGGGTAGGTACCATATTTAGTGCATCATCAAAACACAACCGCTAAATCCTTTCATTAGCTAAAGAGAAACTACCTCACAAGAGATTAGGGATAAATGAACATGATACAAGGAATATTAGGAAGCATCATTATAGACTACGATGAGAAGGAATTAAAAGATGAAGGCGAGAAAAGGAAACGAGGTTGATTTAAGAAAGTAAACTACCAGACACGATCTCCGGGTGAGCATTAGCTTCGGCACGGCTCATGACAAAGATAGAACCCTTAGGTTTAGCAGGAGGAGGGGGCAACTTTCGGTCGGGGCAATCTTCATAAAGATGACCACCCTTTTGACAAAAGTAGCAAAGATAAGGTCGGTTGGTACAAGTTCTACCGGGGTGTAGAGGAAGTCTACAACCGCTACATTGACGACCTTGAGCTTGAGGAGTATAAGGCCTATTAGCCACAGTTGAAGTCCTCTTCAAGAGTTGCAGTGGCACTAGTGATAGCCCACCAGTTGTCGGCTTCCCTTACCAGAAAGTGCCTTGCGATCCTAACCTTATCCTCTTCCCGGACTTGGTAAAGATCAAACTGCTTCTCCATTTCACGGAACCAATCGGATAGCTCCGTAGGATCCGGCTCTCCACCATAAGGCACGATCTTACTCCTTGCAATTTGACCCGCCACCCATGCATAGCCACCTTGATGGTTGTCCTCCCTTCTAGGGGGAACTTGGTTGGCATTAGCTAGAGCGGCATCTTCCTGATTCTTCAGCACTTGAGCAAGAGCCTCCATCATAATATTCTCAGCTAAACGCGGTCTAACCATCTTCATAAGAGACAAAAACAAATTAAGTTACTCCTCTCAATTAGCATAAACAAATAGACTACCAATTAAAGTCCTTAACTTCTACCCAACTCTCTCATTTATTATTTCAAGGTCAAGTAGTTTAAGTTAGGGTTCACGTGTGTTGCGTCTGGAGCGGCAAGACTCTGAATTGTTTTTAACCAACTGTGACAACCCTCGCTAATGCGGAAATAATAAACAAACAAGCATGTGAATTATATTGCGGAAATAGGTAGTTTTTTTAAAAACTTTTATACATGCAAGTTAAATAAAACGAGGAGTGTCAAAATATTACAACTAAGTGCGGAAAAATAACAAAGAGACGGAGTCTCTCAAAATGTTAACAAAGAACAAGGGTTTAGCAAATAAGCTAAAATCGTCTAGAGGTTAATCTTCCAGTGACAACGCCCGCTAGCTCACACCCGAACCCCAAAACATCATATCCAAAAAGGCATCCAAGCAAGCCACCTGTTCATTCATGAAAAACATGAACGCCACAGTCAGTGGGGAGTAACTCCGGGTTCTCCCAGCCATATCACCTTTAACGTACATATAAGGAAATACAAAAGTAAAGCATGCATATATATATACATGTGAGTTGCAATAAGAATAGATAGGCAATTCTATAGATAATGATGAGATCATGTGGAAATCAAAACCGTAACCATCATGTTATTCAAAGACTAGGGATAGACACTCTTAGGCAATCGAATACGCTCACTAGGGCTTGCATCTCACCATTAGCGGTATAAGATTGATAAGATTGAGACTCGACAGACAAACCAGTCAAGTCATGCGATGATCACATAATATCCAACATATTACCATCCATTCACGAACCAAGACCTTGACGGTGTCAAGTCATGCAATGACCATGAATACAAGCATGAAATCACGCATTCAAAGACAGCGACACAAAGACGACCTTTCTCACGGTAAATGAAACGCACTAGCATCGTGTACATGGCAAGTATGATTAAAAGGCATCCACGGATTAAAGCATTTCCCGGAACGCATACACGATAAAGCATTTCGCGTATGTAGACTAATTTCCTCCTGGTAGGACGACGATAAAAATACGTTCCTAGTCTAAATCTGGCCAGACTCTCGGAATAAAGCATGTTCCGATTCGACATGCGATAAAGCATTTCGCATCCAAGAATCGGTCTTACAAAAATAAACGCCGAGTACCTCAAATTCGGTAGATCAATTCACGAAAAAGGCGGAAAAACAGCTCAAGCCTCATAACAAGCGGTACGCTACATGCAAATAACACCACCTCGCAAGTATACAACATTTGACGGCCGGGTCGATCAACGCATAGCGTTCAAATCCCAACAACGTCGTCATATGCCCACTAACACATGCATTTAAGCAGTAGGATACCTCTCCGTTCCGACATTCCAACCTTACGAACGGGAAGGTAGCCAAGGGAATGAGAATACAAAGCACAAGACAAAATAGTGCTCAAACCGTCACATTTGTAAAAACTGACTCAAAGTGGGAACATACCAAAAACCGTCAGAAAACATGAGAATAGGGAATCATATAAGTTCAAATATGATAAACATGAGTCAACACATGATACATAAGCATTAGAACAAGTTTATGAAGCATAATGAATAAAAACATAGATCCCTCTCCAAAACAACAAGTGTGGAAACTAACTAAAACAAGGGTTCACTTCAAACGGTCATAACTAGAGTTCTACATATGGGAATGCAGAAATTCCAAGTGGAGGTGATAGCTTATCCTCTTACGGTTCCAACGAATGGTCACAAGCCCAAAACAAGCAAGTAACGAAGGAGAGATGAGCATTCTACCAAAAAGGGTCGGTGCTGTGAATTTACACGAGTCCACCCGAGAACCAACAACACCTTCCTATCATTTCCCATTTTACAAGTAAAAGTGATCTTACAAAATAGATGGGGTATTTTCGAAATAGATGGGGTATTTTCGAATTAGATGGGGTATTTTCGAACTAGATGGGGTATTTTCGAATTAGATTGGGTATTTTCGAAATAGATGGGGTATTTTCGAAATAGATGGGGTATTTTCCTAATCGATCTAGCAACTAGCTAAACAATCAATATTCATCATCAACAATCATCAACTAACAACAATCATCCTCAAAATAATAATTTCTAAGCTTTCTAATTGTATTCCAAAAACGAATTCTAACATGGAAATCATGTAAAACACGTAAATGATATCGAGTAACCCTTCACCGTTACCTTTTCGCGTCTTTAAACGGTTACTAAGCTTTCCTAATCTCCACCTACATAATATTAGATAATAAAAGATGAATATCATCCACCTTGAGAAAGACGGCTAATTTAAAAAGCGAGAAAGACGGTAATTTTATTACCAATACGGATAGAGGAAGATGAGAGGGGAAGAATAAGACGAACTTACGAGAATTTCAACAAGAAACGAAGAAGATACGGCGATTCAAAGACGGATTGAAAATGGCGGCAAGGTTTTATGGTGTTTAAGGAGAGGAAGAAAAAGATGGAGTTGTGTGAATAAATTAGGTTAGGGTTTGAGGGAGTATATATAGGAAAAAGTCAACGAAAAGTCAAACTCGCCTTAAGACGGCTTTTTCATGGAATCTCGCAGAAATTCCAAATACGAACTCGGATATTCAAAATTCGACTCGGAACTTAAAATTATAAATTAAAACTTAAAATCGCTGACACGATTTCGTAAAATATTTCTACTAGAAAAATAGGGTACATTTCCGGGTGTTACAATCACCCCTCCTTTTAAAAAGTTTCGCCCTCGAAACTTGAGAGTATAAAATAGACGTATCAAGAACAAGAAATTGGTTTTCAAATTAATACTAAAATCTTTATAAGAGAAACATTTATGAAACGAGGTTCTTCTCGAGAACGGTTTAAGGAAATTTTTCATAAATGAGAAACTTTATTTACGAATCACAAGAATGCTCGTCGCGAACGAGAACTCTAATTATCCAAAATCAAATCAATGTCGAATTAGTGAAATCGGATTTCAAAACAACGTTAGTAAGTGCAGGACTAGTTATCAGACGTCTCCAATAACAAGTGCAAACATCCAACCAACCGCAAAAATCCAAATATAAAAGCAAAAGAAATCAACTTTCAACAAAAAGAGGGTACACAAACCATCTTTAGACTTCTTTGAAACATTAAATCAGAAATATAATATGAAAATTTGAAGGTTTTCTCAAAGATAAAATCAAATAACAAGACATTACACATACATAGAACGACTCGAACATCAAGTTCACAAATCACGATAACAAAATATATACAAAACACACAAAAACAAAACAAATCGAATTCTTAGGAATAGGAAGAATCACGATGAAGTCGGCACGAAGATCTACAAGAACTCGATAGAACTAACTCTACTGATACTCTAATCCTCAAGAGGATGTAATTTACCCAAGTTACACCTCAACATTTTCAATCATTTGATTTCTACTAAAATCCTTCATAACCACGAGACCTCAAGTCATCCACATATCCATTCAAACCTAAGTAGCATCGACTAGGGTCCATAGATTGCAATCTGCAGGAGAGGTCCTTTAACGCAATATAAAATCCCTAGATTCATCAAACTCTATCTGAGACCACTAACCAAAGAAATCTCATCTTAGGGGGACCATATCTAGTAACAACCACAAAGTGAACGGCCCTTACCATAAAATTCTCTGATCCAATTTATTCCAAAATTCATTACAATGACTTTCTCATCCTCGAAAGTCAAAACACAATCAAAGTAACAAACATAATTATCTAAGATTCAACTAGCCTCATCCAAAGTCTCACGACAACGGAAAATCCCCAATCCATTATCGGCTATAAGGATTCTTTAATACGCCATAACATCCTTAATTCGATCCTTACTACGCCTGAAACATCAAATATAAATAGCCACATTAGCAAAACTACGGAGGTTACTAATCCTCAAGATAATGGGTTCACCATTCTATCTCTATATTCCATAACAACTGAGCACTCACTATTCAAGCTTGCTACGAATATTTCTCAATCTCAAACTATGATTCCTTAAGAATAAAAGAGAATTACTAACTCCAAACCACAAATGATCAATCACTTGGCAATCAGACAACCATTCAAATCATATCGTTCATCTAAAACTCAATCTGAATCGATTTTCATTTACGACAAAACTCCTCAAACTTTGGGTACCGGGTCAATTTCCCTAAAGCAAAGTCTCTTTTAGAATCCACCAATTAGAGACATCAAATTCTCAAATGATATACCAAACAACCGCTATAATACCCAAAAACAACGAACTATTATCATGATTAACTAATTTCTCAAAATAATACTAGAATACCAAGCTCCAAATCTAAAACCACTAAGAGAGGATACATTATCACTATTAGGATTCATCCTAGAGTTTAAGTCCTATTTTCCATGATCAAAAGCACCATGAAATTTGCTAAATCCAAAGACACATATTCTAGCTAAAGAATCCCAAAATTCATTACACTTATTCTCTAAGCTTTAGAAACGGAGTATCCAATCCACTAGAGAAAAGATGAAGGAGCAACGAGATAGGAAACGATAAGGAATCTCAAGGAGAACACGAGAATAATTCAAGCACGAGATTACAAGAGAGGAGCGCTGAAAATAACGAGGTCAAGAAAGAGACAAAGCAGAGAGTAGAGTTATGAAGATATCCGCGTAAGAAATAAGATACGAGTATACGATTTCTTAAAGATCAATCTTTACAAAAGCATTCAAGAATGGAAATGAAAAGGGACAATGGCACGGGTAATGGTTTAAGGTTTAATCCACAAAATTTCTCCTTTCAAACTTAATGCGATAATAAAACCACTTAATTATTCCTTTACAAAAGCCTCTTACAAGGGACCATCATACCACGAGCAATCATCATAGCAAGGTACACCTAGACTTGATAAATCGACTACAACCCAATTTATCCATCCTTTCATATCACCCGGATTCCCAATTGCGGAATTGTAACTCAAGTATAATAACATTCCTTTAGCTCAAAATTCAACACAACCTCAAAAGGTTCTTTAATGAAAGACTAACACATACTCTTCTTATATCGGTCATTCAAGTCTATAGCCCACGAGTTCCTTATAGCAAAGTCTACGACCTCAAGTTCAACATTCACATTAACGTCCCAATGGTAATTCCATCATACTCACATAATAATCCTCAAGTAATATGGGTTCAACTTACAACGAAAACCTTACTACTTCAAACGAGTCTCAATTACCATAAGATAATGATTCAACTTAAATCAAGAAAAACTATAGCCAATTGCATTTTCCACCAAGCCTATACTCACAAACACATAATAGGAAGCCATGCACAAGAAGTCGCTTAACCTCAAAAGTATTTTGCACCTCAAGATATCATTTAAAGCTTCTTATTTACCCAAATTAGACATATCATAAGCATGGTCTCCAAAACAATACTAAGCTTCTAAGTCCAAAAGACTAAATTACCAATGAGTCAAGAAGTCATAGCCAACTCATTCAACCTTACACCATCATATACCATGAACTATCTACACATTAGTCATGGCAAGCATCAAGCATTAAAATCATTAAACATACCTTACCACACTTTCCTCAAGGATACCAACTCTCACCACCATAGGGTGAAATTAGATCTATACCATGTTCCTCAAATCACAAGTTCATTCTAACAACACTAATATTCCACAAAATTTCAAGTTCTTCCGACCAAGTATAATATACCACCAACAAATGGGTATGACATCCACAAAAATGTTAGAAAAGGAAGATAAGGATACCAATGGTAAGATGGAGGAAACTATCAAGAGTAATTTCCAAGAGGCAAACAAGTTGGAAAAGAAAGAAGTGCATAGATAGAAGGAAGAGAGCATAATACAATAAGGACGAGAGAATTCAAAGATGAGGAAGAAATACAATTCAAATAGGCTTGCAAATCTTCAATCTTCGGTAGAGAATACTTCTCCTAGGTAACACATGATCCACCTTAAGACGGTAGATACAAACAAACATAACATCACTCAACACAATCAACAAACAAGTTAGAACCTAACAACCATCAAGTACACCAAGACTACCAAGTAAAGTCCTTAATTTCTACCCATCTCTCATTTAGTATTTCAAGGTCAAGTAGTTTAAGTTAGGGTTCACGTGTGTGCGTCGGGAGCGATTAAGCTCTGATACCAACTGTGACAACCCTCGCGAATGCGGAAATAATAAACAAACAAGCATGTGAATTATATTGCGGAAATAGGTAGCTTTTAAAAAACTTTTATACATGCAAGTTAAATAAAACGAGGAGTGTCAAAATATTACAACTAAGTGCGGAAAATAACAAAGAGACGGAGTCTCTCAAAATGTTAACAAAGAACAAGGGTTTAGCAAATAAGCTAAAATCGTCTAGAGGTTAATCTTCCAGGGACAACGCCCGCTAGCTCACACCCGAACCCAAAATAGCATAAGCAAAAAGCCATCCATGCAAGCAACCTGTTCATTCATGAAAAAACATGAACGCCACAATCAGTGGGGAGTAACTCCGGGTTCTCCCAGCCATATCACCTTTAACGTACATATAAAGAAATACAAAAGTAAAGCATGCATATATATATATATACATGTGAGTTGCGATAAGAATAGATAGGCAATTCTATAGATAATGATGAGATCATGTGGAAATCAAAACCGTAACCATCATGTTATTCAAAGACTCGGGATAGACACTCTTAGGCAATCGAATACGCTCACTAGGGATTGCATCTCACCGTTAGCGGTATAAGATTGATAAGATTGAGACTCGACAGACAAACCAGTCAAGTCATGCGATGATCACATAATATCCAACATATTACCATCCATTCACGAACCAAGACCTTGACGGTGCCAAGTCATGCAATGACCATGAATACAATCATGAAATCACGCATTCAAAGACAGCGACACAAAGACGACCTTTCTCACGGTAAATGAAACGCACTAGCATCGTGTACATGGCAAGTATGATTAAAAGGCATCCACGGAATAAAGCATTACCCGGAACGCATACACGATAAAGCATTTCGCGTATGTAGACTAATTTCCTCCTGGTAGGACGACGATAATAATACGTTCCTAGTCTAAATCTGGCCAGACTCTCGGAATAAAGCATGTTCCGATTCGACATGCGATAAAGCATTTCGCATCCAAGACTCGGGCTTACAATATAAATGCCGAGTACCCCAAATTCGGTAGATCAATTCACGAAAGAGGCGGAAAAACAGCTCAAGCCTCATAACAAGCGGTACGCTACATGCAAATAACACCACCTCGCAAGTACACAACATTTGACGGCCGGGTCGATCAACGCATAGCGTTCAACTCCCAACAACGTCGTCGTATGCCCACTAACACATGCATTTAAGCAGTAGGATACCTCTCCGTTCCGACATTCCAGCCTTACGAACGGGAAGGTAGCCAAGGGAATGAGAGTACAAAGCACAAGACAAAATAGTGCTCAAACCGTCACATTTGTAAAAACTGACTCAAAGTGGGAACATACCAAAAACCGTCACAAAACATGAGAATAGGGAATCATATAAGTTCAAATATGATAAACATGAGTCAACACATGATACATAAGCATTAGAACAAGTTTATGAAGCATAATGGATAAAAACATAGATCCCTCTCCAAAACAACAAGTTTGGAAACTAACTAAAACAAGGGTTCACTTCAAACGGTCATAACTAGAGTTCTACATATGGGAATGCAGAAATTCCAAGTGGAGGTGATAGCTTATCCTCTTACGGTTCCAACGAATGGTCACAAGCCCAAAACAAGCAAGTAACGAAGGAGATATGAGCATTCTACCAAAAAGGGTCGGTGCTGTGAATTTACACGAGTCCACCCGAGAACCAACAACACCTTCCTATCATTTCCCATTTTACAAGTAAAAGTGATCTTACAAAATAGATGGGGTATTTTCGAAATAGATGGGGTATTTTCGAATTAGATGGGGTATTTTCGAACTAGATGGGGTATTTTCGAATTAGATGGGGTATTTTCGAAATAGATGGGGTATTTTCGAAATAGATGGGGTATTTTCCTAATCGATCTAGCAACTAGCTAAACAATCAATATTCATCATCAACAATCATCAACTAACAACAATCATCCTCAAAATCATAATTTCTAAGCTTTCTAATTGTATTCCAAAAACGAATTCTAACATGGAAATCATGTAAAACACGTAAATGATATCGAGTAACCCTTCACCGTTACCTTTTCGCGTCTTTAAACGGTTACTAAGCTTTCCTAGTCTCCACCTACATAATATTAGATAATAAAAGATGAATATCATTCACCTTGAGAAAGACGGATAATTTAAAAAGCGAGAAAGACGGTAATTTTATTACCAATACGGATAGAGGAAGATAAGAGGGGAAGAATAAGACGAACTTACGAGAATTTCAACAAGAAACGAAGAAGATACGGCGATTCAAAGACGGATTGAAAATGGAGGCAAGGTTTTATGGTGTTTAAGGAGAGGAAGAAAAAGATGGAGTTGTGTGAATAAATTAGGTTAGGGTTTGAGGGAGTATATATAGGAAAAAGTCAACGAAAAGTCAAACTCGCCTTAAGACGGCTTTTTCATGGAATCTCGCAGAAATTCCAAATACGAACTCGGATATTCAAAATTCGACTCGGAACTTAAAATTATAAATTAAAACTTAAAATCGCTGACACGATTTCGTAAAATATTTCTACTAGAAAAATAGGGTACATTTCCGGGTGTTACACCCTAGATAAAGAAACTACTAACCCATTATAAATATTAAACTAACTACTAACAAGATGGTAAATATGAACATGGAAACAATAAGTGCAAACTGAAATGGAAATGAAAGTATAAAGCATGGGATCTAGAATAATTAATACTGAGGTATAGGAACTTGAGTCGAAAGAAGAGAGCTCCAAATAAAGCTTGATTGAATTCTTGGAACAACTTATTCATAACAAAAGTAAAACTAAGACTAAGACTAATACTAAATTAAAAATAAACTAGAAATGTAGAAGAGATGTTGTGTTGAACTGTGTTGTAAGTTGTGATGGATGACTTTTTATGCTAGCAAACCCCTTCTTTTATAGACTCTAGAAACCGCGTCAAAGGACACCCGCACTTATGGCGATTAATCTCGAGTTTATAAGGGTATTTGAGGCATCCAAACGCCTAGATTAAGGCATCCCTGATTGGGTTGAGGTGTCCCCAATCGGGGACGCAGCTACCTGAGCGCACTTTGCTCATTTCTTCGCTTTTTCGCTTTGTATTCTTCTTTGTACGCATCCCCAAGCTTCAAGGCCGATAGGGGACGTTTATAAGAATCATTAGAGCTTATTCCAACCTTATAATTATCTTCTAGAATGTCCCCAAGGGATAGGGTCTGGAACTAGGAGTTGGAGACGGTTATTGAGCAAGCACAGTAAAATCGTCGTAACTTGCTCAATCTTGCTCGGAATGACTTGAAACTTGTTTCCTTTGGCTTGGGACTTGTAAATCCTAATAACACACCATCTAAAGGTCACATAATCGTCAATATTAGCTTCACCTTGTACTCACATTTCAAAGTTACTATCCTAGAGGTCACATACTCGTCAATATTAGCTTCACCTTACTCGGTATCCATCCAAATGACGGGATTTGATGTAGAAATGACTCAAATCCTACAAGTGACATAAAACACGAGAATACTTCTAAAGTAGTAACTAGCTCTTAAAACCACTATAACTAGTGAATAATAACATGTAAATACGAGCTAATATGAGATATACAAGTATATAAATATTGGACACACCACCGCCTTCTTGTCGGAGTTTGGGTCTCTCTTTGGCCTAGCTTCGCCGAGAAGGTTTAATCCTCTCATTAATCCCTCCGTCTCGATTAATCCACGTTTTCTTTGATAGATCCTATTTTCCATTGGCGTCGTCTTGGTTGTATGTTTTTAATGTTGTTGGGTTCATGTCAGATTTAGTCGCCATCACTCCGATTCTTCACCTTTTTTCTCTTCCTGTTGGGATCGATCGTGCATGCGTCTAGGGGTGTTCCCCCCTCCCCCACCCCCGATATGTTATTTTCTTTCCCAAGTTAAGTCGTTTGTTTGTTGTTTTGGATGGGTATAGGCCTATCTAGTGTCCTATTTATGTATCTTTCGGTGTGGCTGGATTGGTTTGGTGTTCCCCCTTCCCTCACCCCATTTCCCCACCAATCGGTCTTTCCTCACTTCTGTCTTGCTGCATGTACGGCTTATTAGGTTCTAATGTCAATGTGGTCTTGTGTTGTGGGTAATCGGATGGCTATGGTGACCTTGTCCTTTGTCCTTGGGTTTTTGGTTGTGTTTGTGTGTTGTTGATGATTCCTTAGGATAAGTCAATTTGTCGGGATTGTTGTGGGTTTTCTGTGTCTGGAGCGGTTCTTCTGCTGAGGTGTGTTTGGGTTTGGCTCATGCGGGTTTGGCAGTGATAGTGGTTTGGGTCAGAGGTGGTGGTTTGCTTCTAATTAATCATGAACTTTAATAATTTATGCTTTCAATTTAAAAAAATATCCTTACGGAGATACTTAGCATCGATGGGTGGGTTGATTTCATGAGAAGACGATGTTTATTGGCTGGAATCTAGTTAAGGGACTGCCATTGTTCTCCCTTCTTTGCATGTGGGATTTCTTGATCTATTGGTCCTCTGGTCAAATGATTCTATTTCTAGGCGTAGGAGATTTATCTCCACCGATGGCAGACTTCGTCGTCTTGTCTATCTCGTTAACGTTCTTCATTCTTTTCGTCGTCTTTGCGACTCGTTTGCGGCGACGTTCTCAGGAAGTCAAGCGTGGTTTTGAAGTGGATCCAAGTGGTCGTGGCCAGTCCTCCGTCCTTATTCACCCTAACATCGCTGTTCTAGTTTATTTTAATGTTGCAACTTTAATTGTTTATCCTAGGAGCTGTAATAGAATAGCTCTGAATGTAGCCCGTAAGGCAATATAGGCTGTTCTTTTATCGTCGTAAAAAAAGGGTTAAGAAGAGTTAAAGTCTTGTGGATTGAAAGCAAGTCAAAGCTAATGCCCAAACCAAAGCACGAAGTCAAGGGTCTCAGGTTCAAGCCTCCGCAAGAGTAATTTTGTGCAGTATTTATGGCCCTATGTTGTGCCTTTGGCTTTGAGTTTGTCACTCTCAGATGGTTTATCTGGTATGCATGATTTGTAGGCTATAACGTATACCCGCGGGTTACATTAGAGTTGATCATAACGGGCTTGGGCAGGACATGGACGGGCTACCATTGATATAATTGTCCAACGGACCTAATGTGATACACGGATTCACGATCCTTTCCAAACTGTGGCGCACGAGGAACCACGGACGGAGAAACGAGGGACAAGCGTATTAGTAATACGCATTTGTGGAGTCGCCACCAACTTTTGTGGGAAGTTGGAACCGTTCGAATACTTTATGCCATGTCAAAACACAAAGTGATGACATGAACACTAACAACTCATTACCCTTATCATTCTATGTCTAGAATGACTCTCGTGGATGCCAATGAACACGGGTGCTCACGGAGATCTGGAGTAAGGGGTAAGGGTACGTATTAGGAAGTTCTTTAATCGAAGACCTAATCCCGCCCGCCTCGATAGCGCCCTCTACTAATGATTAGGGAAACTCTTTTGTACTCGATATGTAGTCGGTTAAATGCATGCTATGCAACATCCACGTTTTAATCCTAACATGTGGATTAAACTATGCCGATTGAACATGTAGTTTATCATTCAATTGTGTCGAAATAGGAATTTAGGATCGATTGTGCAACAGGAGTTCAATGCCAAGCTCAAAGACATGACCAACCAACCTATGATCAGTCCAACCATGATCCAATACCAACCTTACCCTATGTCAAAAGCTATCTTAATGCTTTGTATAGTCCAGGCCCAAGCAAGAAAGCCATGACACGAGCCAGGGATATCCATGACACGAGCCAGGGCCAGCCAAGACACAAAACAGACTCACAAAACAAGCCAACAAAACCTCAGGAAATTCAGCCAGCAGCAGTGCCTTGGGGAGGGCTCAGGGTAACTTCCAAGCTTAGGAACTTCAAACCAACTATGGGGCTTGGTTCTAGGGAGGGTCTACTAACTTTTTGTCCAGGAAACCTTCCTCGGAAAATGCCAGGAACACCTCTCAAAACAAGAGCCAAGATCACCAGTCCAGTTCTCACCTATTCAGTAGCAGTTCAGCTGTCACTCTCAAAGTTTCCTCTTTTGGCCAAGCAGACTCAAGGGCTTTTTGCTCAGACTTTGGGGACTAATACTACTCCAGTTTAGGACCAAAACACCAAGCAAAAAGTCCACTATGTACCATATAACAAAGCTGCAACAAGGCAACAAGGAATCTGTCCCTTTCAGAACTGTTTTTCTATTGTTCACTTTATTTCAGTTTGTATCAGTTTGTAGTTGTTATTTTGTTTTCTTTTGAGGATCATTATTAACCTTAGATGTGTTTGGACGTTCAAGATGTAATCCTATTGCCTATATAAGGCTTGTTTCTAATGAATGAAAGGCAGATTTGAAGTAAACACAAAAACTGAAACCATTGTTTCTGTTGATATCTCTTGGCTGTGTGCTTGAGAAAACTTTCATTGTTGTGTGCTTGGAAGTGAGCTTAGACCCTTAGCTGAGTGCTGGGATCAAGGCTCAACCCTCAACCATTGGCTTTGTGCTTTGGTTAAGGTTCTATCTCCTTCTTTCAGCATCCAGTCCAAACAAAAACAGAGCAATCTCCAAGTGTCTAACCTTAGTTCAATTTGTCTTTGTTTTTAGCTTGTTTTTCTGAATAGTTTCATTGCAAATTGGTTATCAGAGCTTTGGTTTGTGAGTTCATTTACCTAACTACATTAAAAATACAAAAATCAACCATGAGTGAAGAGAAAATCACAAGTCTTGAAAACACAGTTCAAAGTCTTGCTAGAACTATAATGGAGGTCTCCAGATTTGTCAATGAACTCCTTGAGGGCCAACAGAACAATGATACAAGGGGAGGCAGAGGTCGAGGAAGAGGAGCACCTTTCCCACATGGAGGAAGGAGGAGGCAACCTGTAGATCAATTTGAAATGTCAGACTCAGATGGCTCAGATCAAAGTCTTCTCAGGCACCAAGACAAAGACATAACGGTAGAAATCCCTGACTTTCTAGGTAGCATGAACCCTGATGATTTCCTAGATTGGCTAAGGTCTATAGAAAGAGTCTTTGAGTTTAAAGGATATACTGATATAAAGGCTTTTAAGGTTGCTATCATGAAACTAAAAGGTTATGCCTCACTGTGGTATGAAAACATGAAAACCTTGAGGGTTAGAGATGGGAAAGAACCTGTTAAGTCATGGCTCAAACTGAAAAAGAAAATGAGGGCTAAGTTTGTCTCTAGGGACTACACTCAGGACATGTTCATTAAGCTCACTCACCTGAAACAAGACCAAAGACCTGTAGAGTCTTATCTAAGGGACTTTGAACAACTCACATTGCAATGTGAGGTTGTTGAGAAATCTGAGCAAAAGATAGCAAGGTTCTTAGAAGGTTTGGATGAGAGGATAGCTAATAAAGTCAGGCTACAAAATATATACTCCTTTGAGGAAGCTGTCAACTTGTCTTTGAGGGTAGAAAAGTTGGGGAAGGGAAAGGCCAGTGCTTCTAAGACACCTGCTAGAACCCCCACCTTCAAACCTTTTGTAGGAGTCAAGATAGGAGAACCTGTGGTTCCTAGTAAGACCCCTTTCAACCCTGATAAAGGCAAGGCTGTTGAGGCAGGCCAAAGAAAAACTTCCCCTCTCAAAAAGTGTTTTCAATGTCAAGGATATGGACATTTTGCTAGAGAATGTCCATCTTAAAGAGCCCTGAGCACCCTAGAAGTAATTCATTGGGGAGATGATGAGGTGTTGGTCTGTGATGATGAGATGGAAGAGCCTGAGATAGAGGCTAGTGAGGAGTTGATAGAGCCTGATGCTGGGTTAAGTCTAGTGACATGGAGGGTAATGCACACACAACCCCAACCCTTAGAAGAAGATCAGAGATACCAGATCTTTAGAACTAGGTGCACCATAAAAGGGAGGGTGTGTAATTTGATTGTGGATGGAGGTAGTTGCACCAATGTAGCTTCTAAAACACTGGTGGATAAACTAACATTGCCCACCAAAGACCACCCTCAACCTTACAAGCTTAGGTGGCTGAACAAGGGGGCTGAAGTTAAGGTAGATCAACAGTGTGTTGTTCCATTTTCTATTGGTAAGGGATATGCTGATGAGGCCCTATGTGATGCATTGCCTATGGATGCTTGTCACCTTCTATTGGGGAGGCCTTGGGAGTTTGATAGGGATGTTGTCCATCATAGAAGGGAAAACACTTACTCTTTCAGGTTTGGGAAGAAGAAAATCATCTTAGCTCCTTTACCCCCTATCCTGAAAGGGAACCCTCCACTCTTAACTGAAGCTGCTAAGGAAGTTCTGTTGTTGAGTGAATCAGAAATGGAACAAGAGTTAAATGATCTTAGGCCAGTCTATGTCCTCCTCACCAAGGAGGTAGGGGTAGGTTCTAACCAGGTGCCTAAAGAGGTACAAGCCTTGCTGAAAATATATGAGGATGTTTTCCCTGCTGAACTACCTAGTAGATTACCCCCCACTAAGGGGAATTGAGCACCACATTGATCTGGTGCCTGGGGCTGTCCTTCCAAACAAGCCAGTTATAGAAGTGACCCCAGGGCAACACATGACCTACAATCTTAGGTGGGAGAAATGCTTAGCAAAGGGTATGTCAGGGAGTCTCTTAGCCCCTGTGCTGTACCAGCATTGCTAGTGCCTAAGAAGGATGGAACTTGTAGGATGTGTATAGACAGCAGAGCAATTAACAACATCACCATTAAGTATAGGTTCCCTATACCTAGACTTAATGACATTCTGGATGAACTCAGTGGGGCTCAAGTGTTCACCAAGATTGATCTAAGACAAGGGTATCATCAAGTAAGGATTAGAGCTGGGGATGAGTGGAAGACTACATTCAAGACCAAGCATGGGCTGTATGAATGGCTAGTGATGCCATTTGGGCTCTCCAATGCTCCTAGCACCTTCATGAGACTCATGACAGAAGTATTAAGGCCTTACTTGGGAAAATTCATTGTGGTATACTTTGATGACATTCTAGTCTACAGTTCAAGCAAGACTGAACACCTACAACAGCTGAATTTACTTTGTGAGGTTCTCAGAGAGAATAAGTTATATGGTAAGCTAGAGAAGTGCACTTTCATGCAACCTGAGGTTTATTTCTTTGGGTTCATCATCTCAAAGGATGGGGTAGCTGTTGACCCTGAGAAAGTTAAGGCAATCAGGGATTGACCCACCCCCAAGACAGTAACTGAGGTCAGAAGTTTTCATGGGTTGGCATCCTTCTATAGAAGGTTCATTCAGGGGTTCAGCTCTATCATGGCTCCCATCACAGAATGTATGAAGAAAGGGGAGTTCACTTGGGGAGAAAAGGCAGAGAAGTCCTTCAATACCATTAAGGATCTGTTGTGCAGATCCCCTATACTAGGCTTACCTGACTTTAACAAGCTGTTTGAAGTGGAGTGTGATGCAAGTGGGTTAGGAGTT
>JAIUZE010004705.1:0-12080 GCA_022085475.1 Heliosperma pusillum | reverse complement strand
AAATTTTAATATGTTTAGTGTTCTTGAGGAATTTGGATGAATTATTTTAAATCATGATTTTTGTATGGATGGTTGTTAAAATGGTTGTTTGATGATTTAAAACATGTTGGAATTAATTTGATGTTGTTGTTGGTGGGGCCGAATTGTTGGCTAAGAACCGGACCAATCAGACCGGTCCAGGCCGGTTCAGACCGGTCTGGGTTGGTCCAAGGTGGGTCCGGGTTTTGGTCTTTGGGTTGTGTCGATGTTTGATTGATTGGTTGTTGTTTTGACGGGTTTTAAATATGTTAAAGCATGCGGAAAATATTGGAAAACGGTTTTTTAAAATTTTAGGCGAAAACCCCATTGAGCCCAATCGGCCGTGAGGCCCAAATCAGGCCCATGTGGGTCCGGCCCAACTCAGCCCGTGTGTCCCACTTTGGGACTTGTGACGGTTTTTGAGTTATCGTCATTTTTATCGCGTTTTGTAATAATTAGCAAGCGAGAAATATTAATAAGTAAAATATTTAATTAAAAAGGTTTTTCATTAAATTATTATTTCTCACATTTTAGAAATTATAAGACGAGACCGTAGTTTAAGTTAATCTCCTTTAAGTCAAACGGGGTTTTGGGTATAATATAATCTAATTCACATGTTAGAAGTTTTAATAGAATAACATGTAATGAATATGTTGATTTTATGTCTATGTGATAAAGACTCTGTTTCTAGCCGGTTTGATCCAACGGGTTTGGTCAAACTAAGATCTCGCAGCCCCGATTTGACTGATGACCCGTCGCGGGACTCGGGTCGGGGATTTGTCTGCAAGTATGGTTGTATTTAATTAATGAATTAGCCTTAGTAGATATGAGGCGATATGATATTTGATTATTATTGATATGCAATTAGTCACATGATAGGATGTTTTCCCGTGACTGATTTATTATATGGTTGGTGTCGTTTTGACTAAGTACCCATAGAGAATTATGGATATATGGCGTCTTGACCATTCTAATTCTAAATGAGTAGCTTGGACCATGACATTGATAGTCTCGTACTATCTTTAACTAGCATATGGAGTTCACCGCTTGATAGCTTTTGTGTCACGGCCTGGGGGGCTTATCTCCAAGTCGGGGCATGGCTGCCTGATCCGTTTTGGGACTGGAGCCAGCTTAAGTACTAGCCATCTCTGCTTAGGGGGTCGCCTAGTAGAGTTTCTCATAGAACGTTATGTCATGGGACGGGGAATGGAATAGCTGTTGTCGCTAGGTCTGATCAGTCTAGGACTAGGATGTTTTCCTACCTTGTGGTATAGCCTCAAGTTACAGAAGTCGACTATTGACTGTCCTAAGAACTTATGCCTGTTTGTAGACGTATTGGTCTTTCATGTTTGTATGATTCTATGAGTTCTAGAAGGTGAGATGCAAGCCGGCTAGGATTGATAGAGTGTGGATTACCGATTGTTAACTGATTCACATGATTACGTGTTGATTAGGGTTTGAGTGTATCATGGCCACGTTACAGGGTAACCTCTGAGCTAGCATACCAGCTTCCCTACCTATTGTTATATTTATTATCGGATTCACATGATAGCTTTCGCATGATAGGTTATATGTTAGTTAATTGTTTCATAACATGAAAAGCATATCCTATATGTTAAGGTTTTGTATTTTCCATATACATTGCTTTTATGTTATTCATGTTTAATTAAACTCGACATTTCGTGGCTGGGAGAACTCGGAGTTACTCCCCACTGACTGTGGCTTCCGTGTTTATATTTAATGCGGTCGAACAGGTGGTGATGCATATTTGGGGTACCTTGACGAGCTAGCGAGCGAAGTATTTACCTTGGACCTATATTCGGTTCTTAGATTGTATATTATTATACACTCTTTTATTTCCGTATTTATACGGGAGATATGTCTCCCGTCTTGTATATTTCTTTTGTATAATATTATTTCCGTTTTGTAATGAATTTTTTTATTTATGACACCTTTATTATATATTATCATCTTTTATGTATGTAAATTATTTTTTTTTCTTTCCGCAAATTTGAGGGTGTCACAGTTGGTATCAGAGCTATTTTGCTCCCGACGCACGTTTGTGTACCCTTGCATAAATAACTTGACCTTAATAAAATAATAAACCGTGAGATAGAAGGGTAAGATGGGTAGATTAGGATTTTTGTTGTAGTCTATTTGTTTATGCTAATTGTTAGGAGTAACTTAATTGGTTTTGTTTCTTATGAAGATGGTTGGACCTCATATGGAAGAGATGGATGTTAGTGCCAACCAAGTTTCTCCTCATAGAGAAGACAATTGCCATGAAGGCTATGCTTGGGTGGCTAGCCAAATTGCTAGGAGCAATATTACGCCTTATGGTGGTGAACCGGACCCTACCGAGCTCTCGGAATGGTTTAAAGAAATGGAGAACCAATTCGACCATTACCAAGTCCTTGAAGAGGACAAGGTAAGGATTGCTCAGTTATTTCTGGTAAGGGAGGCAGACTACTGGTGGTCTATTTCCAATCCCACCGCTATTCTAGAAATCAATTTCGAGTGGGAACGTTTCAAGTCTCTTGTTGAGGACCGATTTTGTCCCTTGAAGTTCAGTCAGCAATGACTCAGAGAATTCATTGATTTCAAGCAAGGTGATTTAATGACCCAAGACTTCACTACTCAATTCAACCAGCTTGCTCGTTTTGCGCCAGGACTCATCAATGATGATGAAGATAGAGCTTTTTACTATCGTAATAAGCTAAGTGCTTTGCTCCAAAGCAAAGGAAGGAGGAGCTCTACATCTTTCGGGGAATTGTATGATGATGCCCTTCGGGCCGAGGACTCCATGAAGGCCGTTAGTGAGGGGGCAAGGATGAAGAGTCCATCTCCTTTTTCCTCTGTCAATCCAAGGTCAAATTCCCTTGACCAAAGACGTTTCACTTCCTGTTTCTCTAATGCCGATGGTAAGAGTAAACGTCCATCCTTTCCGAGCAACAACGATCTTAGGGATCGTATCTGTTTTGGGTGCAAGCTGCCTATGCATCCAGGTATTGGCTGTTTTAACAAGCCAATTGTGTGCTATGCTTGTCGGAAACCGGGACATAAGTCTAATATATGTCCTGAAAAGAAGAAGACAGCTTTTACACTAGATGCTTTTGGAAGGCCGGTACTCAACCAGACGTTATGATTGGTATGTTTTCAATTTAAGAAATACCGTGTTTAATTTTTATTAGATACGAAAGCTTCTTTATCATTTATTTCGAGGAGATTACCCGACAAATTACCCCTCAAAGCTTCAACTGGAGAAAGTACTCCTATATCTTTACCGTCCGGAGATAGTGTCTGATAGTTTCACTTCCTTAAATCAACCTCATTTCTTTTCTCGCCTTAGTCTCTTAATTTCTTCTTATCTTAGTCTTTAATAATGCTTCCTAAGGTTCCTAGTATCATGAGCTTTTATCCCTACTCTCGTGAGAGGTAGTTTTCTTTTAGCTATCGTAAGGGTTAGTGGAGGGGTTTTGAAGGAGTTTCGAATATGATACCTAACCATCCTATGGAGCTAGTTTCGAGTTTAAATGATTATGGAAAATGGAGAAAAAGTTTAGGAAGGAACTATCCTCGTGGTTTTAGACTATGAAAGCTTAATGTTGCAATATCGTTTAGAGGATCGAAATAATCTTAATAATAGTTGTAGTTGTGGTTAGAAAGTAGAGTGATTTTAATGTTACTTGGGAATTTGTTGTCGTTAAATGTTGGACCCTAACGGGAATAAATACTTTGTGGAATTAGGATTTGATGACACAACTTGAGGAATATCGACATAAGCAAAAACCGATGTATTAAGAGTTTGGAAAGGATAAATAAATGGATTACGGTCGCATTCCCCTTTGTTTGGCAAAAGTTAAGGGAATCGAGATTTGTGTGATTAATCTCTTTGAGGTTTCGAGATTCAACTTTTGAGGATGAGAGGGTTTATTGTAAATAATTTGGATAATAAATTTTTGGGAATAAGTTGGATTAAGGGATTTCATCGTAAGTTCTTTACTTTGTGGTGGTTAGCGGTCTTGTTCCCTTAATTATAAATATTTTGATGGTGATTTCCAATAATAGTTTCGATGGATTTTTGAAGATTTTAATTGAATTGGAATGATTGGGAATTGCTACTCGATGTGGTATACTTATGAAATATTTTGGTAGGAATCCGATGATTGAAATGTTGAGGATATATTGCACTCCCTTGAGGACTAGTTTACTTGTACAGTTAGTATTGTCGAGTTACTGTCGACATTAGAATTTTCATAGAGGGAAGATAGTATTGGGGTTCGTCCTTCGTTTTTCTTTATTCTTTCCTTCTTTCTTTCTTCTTTCTATTCGATTTATTCTTTCGAATATTTCTTTCCTTCTAAATCAATTGTCCAGCTCGTATAGATGGATATAGAAGCTTTAGTTAGAAGTTTTAGGTATAGATAGTAGTGTTATTACTTTTACTATAGAATTTTTGAATTAAAAGCTTTTAGAAATGTTTTATGATTTCAAGGATTTTACCGTCAAGGAGTGTTGAGACTTGTTATTGGAGACGTTCGATAACTAGTTTTCTCATTTATTGATGCGAAAATGTATATTTTTAAGTCTTTGACTTGGGACGTCGATGTTCTTAACGGCCGACGAGAACCTTCCGTTCCATTGATAAGATCCTATATTTATAGTAAAAGTATATTTTTAACAGTTTTGAAATAAACCTACATATATGTTACGTTCCTTCTTCTAAGTTTCGAGGACGAAACTTTTTAAAAGGAGGGGTGATTGTAACAACCCGAAAAGTACCCAATTTTTCTAGTAAAATATTTACTAACACTTTTCAGCAGACTTAAGTTTTTAAAATAGAATTTATTGTTTCGAGTCGTATTTTGAAATTCCGCGTTCGTATTTGGAATTTCTGAGAGATTTCATGAAAAGACCGTTTTTAGTAATCTTTGACTTTTCTTGACAAAAGTCGTCTTTGACTTTTCCTTGACTTTTTAAAGTCGTCATTGACTTTTTCTTGACTTTTAAGTCGTCATAAACTTTTCTTGACTTTTAAGTCATCTTCGACTTTTCTCGACTTTTCAGTCAACTTTGACTTCCGTTGACTTTGCCCGACTCGTCTCATAAGTTTGAAGACCGAAATTTTATTTAAAAAAATAATATTTTTGATTTATTTTTATTTAGATTTATTAAGATTTATCATAATTTAATATAATTATTTTGAATTTTTTCGGAATTTAAAGAATAACGTTTACGGTTTTAACCGAACGTCATTTAACTATTCCCGACTCATCGTAAAACGCGCAACAAAATCGAAACTCGACTTTGGCATGAGTCACACGCCCATGTCATCGTTTTCCACTCACAAGAGGATATTTTAATTGATTCGATTAAACTAATACAAATATCTTAGATATTTGTTACTTTATCGATCAGTTAACGAAAATTACGCAAATCGAGCAAAAACAGACCCGATGATCACCTTACCCACACGGCTCAACCTCCCTCTAATAGCCCTTGATATTTTCATTTCTTTTGATACAATAATCATAATATCTAGATATTTGTGTAATTAACTTTATCGTTAATTATATTCAATCGTTTACCGTAAAATAATTATTAAACGCGAGTCAATTACGTAACAACAATTTCAAAACCCGACATCCTCATTGGCCTATATTTACACGGCTCCAACCACCATCACTACTCAAAAACAACTTTTCATTTTTCAACAAATCAAATAAAGATCAAAATATCACTTTCTTTAATCGTTCTTCATTTGTTCTTCGTGTTCTTCAATTGTTCATCATCGTTCTTGAGCAAAACCTTCATAAAATCTTCATTTCTTAATTAAATCCGTCCTAACTTATATTTCTAGACTCTCCTCTTCGCTCCCCATCTTAACGTACGGTTTATTTTCAATTCCGTCAAAATCGTTTTCAACACTTTAATTATGGAAAATCTATTTTTACTTCTAATAATGTTTTTCTTGTCATTTCTTAAAGGGGAAGATTTTGAAGACGAGTTTGGTGACTCGTATATATTAGGGGAAGATTAGAAGACGGGGTTCTTAGTTTATACTTCTTATTTTGGTGCTAATTGATTTTGCTAGCTAAGGTAACGATTCCGAGTTACTCGACGAATTAATGTTACATAGCTTTTGTTTCTTTTGTTTTTGGTTCATCTTTTGTTTTTGTTCATGTTAGTGTTATTTATGGATTTTTGGTAGTAACATGATAAGTAGTCATTTTTATTATGTTGTATGAATTTATGACATGTTTAGTCTTCTTGACATATTTTTATGGTTTGTTCATAATCATGATTTTGTATGATGATGGTTGAATTGGATGTTTAAAAATGGATGTTGTTAATTAAAAACATGTTAGAATCTATTTGGAATTTGGGGTTGTTTGAACCGTGGGAAAAGGCCGGAAAAACCAGCCCAAACCGGCCGGTTCAGGCCGGTTCAGGCCGGTCCTGGTCCGGTCTGGATTGGTCCGGATTTGGTCCGTTGGTGTTGTGTCGATGTTTGATTGTTTGGTTGTTGTTTTGACGGGTTTAAATATGTTAAGCATGCGGGAAAATATTAGGAAACGGTTTTAGAATTTTTAATGAAAACAGCCCAAATTAGCCAAATCAGCCCGTGGGCCCAGTCCAGGCCCATGTTAGGTCCGGCCCAAATCAGGCCGTGGGTCCCTCCCTTGGTCTTGTGACGGTTTTTGAGTGATTGCCATTTTATCGTGTTTTGTAATATTTAGCAAGTGGGAAATGTTAATAAGTAAAATATTTAATTAAAAAGGTTTTTCATAAAATTATTATTTCTCACATGTTAGAAATTATAATACGAGATCGTAGTTTAAATTGATATACTTTAAGTCAAGCGGGTTTTCGTAAGATTTAATAATTCACATGTTAGAAGTTTTAATAAAATAACATGTAATGAATATGTTGACTTTTATGTCTAAGTCTATGTGGTAAAGACTCTGTTTCTAGCCGGTTTGCCCAAACGGGTTTGGTCAAACTAAGATCTAGTCAGCCCCGTTTTGCCTGATGACCCGTCGCGGGACTCGGGTCGGGGATTTGTCTTCAAGTAAGGTTGTATTTAAGTAATGAATTAGCCTTAGTAGATATGAGGCGATATGATATTTGATTATGATTTATATGCAATTAGTCACATGATAGGATGTTTTTCCCGTGACTGTTTAATTGTATGATATATGTCGTGTTGACTAAGTAACCATAGAGAATTATGAGTATATGGCGTCTTGACCATTCTAATTCTAAATGAGTATCTTGGACCATGACATTGATAGGCCCGTACTATCTTTAACGAGTATATAGTTCATGGTTAATAGCTTTTGTGTCACGGCCTGGGGGGTATCTCAAAGTCAGGGCATGGGTTTGCTAATAGTTCCATTTGGGAGCATGGAGCAGCTTAAGTACTAGCCATCTCTGTAGGGGGTCGCCCTAAGTAGAGTTTTCTCTGTAAGGTTTATGTCTGGGACGGGGAATGGATTAGCTGTTGTCGCTAGGTCTGATCAGTCTAGGACTAGGATGTTTTCCTACCTTGTGGTATAGCCTCGCGTTACAGAAGTCGACTATTGACTGTCCTAGGAACTTATGCCTGTTTCTAGACGTATTGGTCTTTCATGTTTGATGATTCTATGAATCTTAGAAGGTGAGATGCAAGCCGGCTAAGGTTGATAGAGTTTGGATTACCGGTTGTTAACTGATTCACATGATATTATGTGTGATTAGGGTTTGAGTGTATCATGGCCATGTTAACGGTAACCTCTGAGCTAGCATACCAGCTTCCCTACCTCTTGTTATAGTTTATTATCGGATTCACATGATAGCTTTCATATGCTAGGTTATATGTTAGTTAATTGTTTCATAACATGAAAAGCATATCATATATGTTAAGGTTTTGTATTTTCCATATACATTGCTTTTATGTATTCATGTTTAATTAAACTCGACATTTCGTGGCTGGGAGAACTCGGAGTTACTCCCCACTGACTGTGGCTTCCGTGTTTATATTTAATGCGGTTGGCAGGTTGGTGATGCATACTTGGGTACATTGACGAGCTAGCGAGCGAAGTATTTACCTTGGACCTATATTCGGTTCTTAGGATTGTATATTATTATACACTCTTTTATTTCAGTATTTATACGGGAAACATGTCTCCCGTTTCAGATACTTTTTATTGTATAATATTATTTCCTTATTTGTTATGAACTTTTTTATTTAAGACACCTTCTTATGATGAATATATTTAATAGTAGGTTCCGGTTTTAAAATGTACCGATTTTCACTAAAGTGAACCTATTAGAAACGTATTCTCATCTTTTATTTATTTAAATTACTTGTTTTATTTTTCCGCAAATTTGAGGGTGTCACAGTTGGTATCAGAGCATTTTTGCTCCCGACGCACGTTTGTGTACCCTGGTATAAATAACTTGACTTAATAAAATAATAAACTTGTGAGATAGAATGGTAGGATGGGTAGATTAGGATTTATGTTGTAGTCTATTTGTTTATGCTAATTGGTAGGAGTAACTTAATTTGTTTTGTTTCTTATGAAGATGTTGGACCTCGTGTAGAAGAGATCTGTGTTACCTAGAAGGAGTATACTCTACCGAAGATTTGAAGATTTACAAGCCTAATTGAAGTGTATTCCTTCTTCATCTATGAATTCTCTCGTCCTTATTGTATTATGCTCTCTTCCTTCTATCTAGGTGCTTCTTTCTCCTCCAACCTATTTGCCTCTTGAAAATTTCTCTTGATAGTTCCTCCATCTTACCATTGGTATCCTTACCTTCCTTTGGTAACATTTTTATGGATGTCATACCCATTTGTTTAAGGTATATTATACTTAGTAGGAAGAACTTTGAATTTTGTGGAATATTAGTGTTTGTTAGAAGGAACTTGTGATTTGAGGATAAACTTAGGATGAAACTCTCCTAGTAGTTTTAGACTATGAAAGCTTAATGTTGCAATATCGGTTTGAGGATCGAAATAATCATAATGATAGTTGGTAGTAGTGGTTAAGAATTTTAGTGATTCTTTAAGTGTTATTTGGGAAATTGTGGTCGTTAAATGTTGGAACCTAACGGAAATAATTTCCTTGTGGAATTTTTGGATTTGGATGACACCACTTGAGGAATATCGACATAAGCGGAAACCGATGTATTGAGAGTTTGGAAGAGATAAATAAATTGATTACGGTCGCATTGCACTATGTTTGGCAAAAGTTAAGGAAATCGAGATTTGTGTGACTAATCTCTTTGAGGTTTCGTGATTCAACTTTTGAGGATGAGAAAGTTCATTATTAATAACTTAAGATAATGAATTTTGGAATAAATTGAATTAAAGGATTTCATAGTAAGTCCTTTACTTTGTGGTTGTTAGCAGTCTTGTTTCCCTAATTATAAATATTTTGATGGTGATTTCCAATAATAGTTTCGATGGATCTTAGAAGATTCTAATTGAATTTGAATAAGTGGGAGTTGTTACTCGAGGTGTCATGCTTATGAAATATTTGGTAGGAATCCGATGATGAAAATGTGGAGGATATATTGCACTCTCTTAAGGACTAGATTCTGGTGCAGTTAGTGTTGTCGAGTTACGATCGACATTTGAATTATCATAGATGAAAGATAGTATTGTGGTTCATTTCTCTCTCTTTCCTCAAATTGATCTTAGTCAATCCGCTACTTTTCAATCCTTTCCCGTTTTAGTCCTTTGTAATCGTTTGAGCGTACCTCCTATTATCACGATTTGTGATTTCGAGGTTCGAATCGCTCTACGTTCGTGTAATGTCTTCTTGTTGTGTTTCTATCCTTGAGAAAACTTTCAAAATCTCTTTATTTCTTCCCTCTTTCCATTCGATTTATTCTTTCGAATATTCCGTTCCTTCTATCGAATATCATCTTTTATAAATAGAGTATTAGAAGCTTTAGTTAGAAATTTTAAGCATAGATAGTAGAGTTATTACTTTTACTATGAAATTTTTGAACTAAAAGCTTTTGGAAATGTTTTATGATTTCAAGTATTTTTACCGTCAAGGAGTGTTGAGACTTGTTATTGGAGACGTTCGATAACTAGTTTCCTCATTTATTGATGAGAAATTGTATCTTTTAAAGTCTTTGACTTGGGACGTCGATGTTCTTAACAGCTGACGAGAACCTTCCGCCCCAGTGATAAGACCCTGTAATTTTATTACGAATATATTTTTAACAATTTTGAAATAGACCTACATATATGTTACTTTCCTTCCTCTAAGTTTCGAGGACGAAACTTTTAAAAGGAGGGGTGATTGTAACAACCGACAAAGATAACCAATTTTCTAGTAAAATTTCTTAAGGATTACTTTTTCGCAAGGTTAAGTGTTTTAAATAGAATATGTTGAGTCGTATTTGGAAATTCCGAGTTCGTATTTGAATTTCTGGGAGATTCCATGATTTTTTGAATCCCGTTTGTCAGTCGTCTTTGACTTTCTGACTTCTTGAAGGGTGTCTGTGAATTCTTGACTTTTTAAGTCGTCATGGATTTTATGAATTTTAAGCGTAATATAACTTTTCTTGACTTTTACCAGTCATATTGACTTTTCTTGACTTTTTAAGTCGACTTTGACTTTCGTTGACTTTTCCCGACTCACCTCGTAATTTTAAAGAACGAAATTTTATTTTGAAAAATAATAAATTTAATTTATTTTTATTAAGATTTATTTGAATTTATGATAATTTAATATAATTATTTTGAATTTATTCGGAATTAAAGAATAACTTTTATGATTTAACCCCAAACGTCATTTAACTATTCCCGGGTCAACTTCAGTCCCGAAACCCGACTTGACATGAGTCATACGCCCCATGTCATTTTTTTTCCACTCATATTAGATCTTTTAATTAATATGATTAAACTAATAAAAATATCTAAGATATTTGTAACTTTATCGGTCTGTCAACTTAAACTCCGCAAATCGCGTAAAAACAGACCCGATTCCTCTCCATTTCACACGTCTCTTTTTCCCCTCTTAAGCCTTGATATTTTCTTTCTTATCATTACTCACCAACAACTTTTCATTTTTACAATAAATCAAATTAAGATCTAATTAATCGTTCTTCATCGTTCTTCATTCGTTCTTCGTCGTTCTTCATTTGTTCTTCGTCGTTCTTGAGCAAAATCATCATAAAACCTTCATTTCTTAATTAAATCCGTCCTAACTTATATTTCTAGAATCTCCTCTTCGCTCTCCATCTTCAAGTACGGTTTATTTTCAATTCCGTCAAAATCGTTTTCAACACTTTAATTATGGAAAATAAAGTTTTAATTCTAATAATGTTTTTCTTGTCATTTCTTATAGGGGAAGATTTTGAAGACGAGTTTGGTGACTCGTATATTTTGGGTGAAGATTAGTAGACGGGTTTCTTTACTTATTATTTTGGTGCTACTTGATTTTGCTAGCTAGGTAACGATTCCGAGTTACTCGACGAATTAATGTTACATATCTTTAGTTTTAGTTTATATTATTGTTACTTATGATTTTTAAGTAGTAACATGATAAGTAGTTATTTTTATTATGTTGTATGAATAATTAGCATGATTAGTGTTCATGACATATTTGAATGATTTGTTTATAACCATGATTTTAGTATGCATGATGGTTGAATTGATTGTTAAAAATGGATGTTGTTAATTAGAATTATGTTAGAATTTATTTGGAATGGTGGTGATGTTGGCCGTGTATGGTGGTCACGGGTGGTGGCTGGAAAAAAGCCCAAACCGGCCGGTTCAGGCCTGGTCCAGCCGGTTCAGGCCGGTCCAGCCAGGTCTGGGTTGGTCCGGGGTTTGGTCCTTGGGAGTTGTGTCGATACTTGTTTGTTTTGTTGTTGTTTTAATGGGTTTTAAATATGTTAAGCATGCGGGAAATATTAAGAAACGGGTTTTAGAAAAGATAACCAAAACCGGTCCAAAATGAACCGTGGGTCCCTTTGGACTTATGACGTTTTTTGAGTATTGTTATTTTATCGTGTTTTGTAATATTTAGCAAGTGGGAAATTTTAATAAGTAAATT
>JAIUZE010004704.1:0-18065 GCA_022085475.1 Heliosperma pusillum | reverse complement strand
AGTTAAGTTACTCTCTAGTCGAGGAAACCACTCTTGATACTGATCACTTGTAAACTACGACCGTTGTGAATACGGACTTTGCAAATTGGTTTACATTGAGTGGGAGAAATTTATTATGGATATGAGAATCGGTTATCGCACATACACTTGTACGGACAAGTGGGAGATTGTTGGAGCCAGTTTCCTCCACAGTTAGTGCAATAACATAAATAAATCTCGTAGGTTTCACTGGGTATACTTTGTAAATAATCAGTTGATTTAACCAACTCTTATCAATAACGGTTTTGGCTTGGCTAGATAAGAATTGACTTTTTTCATAAGAGACAGATGGCGATGGATCAACGGTCCCCCTAAAATCAAACCAAAAGTAATGTGTTTGAGAGATGTGGATTATTTGAGAAAATAATCATATTGATGCCTTATTAAATGACTAAAAGGTTAGTCGATGTCTTTGACTAAAAGGTTAGTCAATGTGATGATGACAGATTATTTAATAACGATTAAATATAAAGTTAGCTGAGACGAATTAACTGTAATTCGTAAATTGATTATAAAATGTTATATTTAATTGTTGTATATAATGTAAGCTAATTAAACATAAACCGTTATAATTAATTGGCAAATTATAAATATACGGATATTTATAACTAATGATGTATTATAGTGATGTCGGTCCATGACAAATGACGATTATCATATATCACATTATATTGGAAGCTAAGATAACCGAAACAAAAGTGTCCAGATACACTCTGTTTTTCGGTCAATAGGTAGTTATTTTGAGGAGAAAATATCTCCCCATAATACCTAATTGGTGTTGTGAGAAAGAAATAAAGAAGAGGAAAAATTCAGATTTTTCTTCTAACCCTAATTCATTCTCTCTTGTGCCTCCATCATTTACATCTCACAAAAAGAAAAGAAACAGTATTCTTTTCTATCTTTTTCTAGCAAAACATAAGGCATATCTTGATCAATCTTGGGTGCAACGATTAGGAGATATCAAATTTTGATATTTGTTCTTAGGCCATTAAAGCAAGGACTAAAGGTTATTTCTAATCTCTCGCTTATTATGCATTTTCGTTTATGACTATTAATCATATAATCATAATTTCATTATAATCCTGAATGATTTAAAGGGAAGTATACGAATATTTTCCCACACGTCTATTTGAGTCGGTGCAGTTTCCGATTGGTTTTGGTTGATGTTCTAGCTCGTGCCGTAAAAGGAGGCCGATGGCCATCTTCTGGATCATGGTGATCTGCATCATACATAGTAGATGAATCTACATGAATTGTCCACCCGCGTTGGGTACAAACATCTTTAGGCCACTCGAGGAGAAAACTGTAAATGCGTGGCCACGCTCGGAAAGAGATCTATGGTATATTTTCCGGTCAGACAGTTGCTTTCCCTATCAAGAAAACCACTCTAGATATAATCAATCGCAAGTGCGACCTGAAAGACACCTTGCATTGAGTGGGAGATGTGATAAAGAAATAAGAGAATTGGTGACGCATACTTGTGTCAGACAAGTGGGAGATTGTTTGAGTAGCTGTCCTCCACAATAGTGCGCCACATAACAGATCTTATTAAGGAATATTATTGGGATATTTATTGACTATATATATTATTAGTCAATTGATTAACGTAAATCAATAACGGTTGGCTGACTAGAGTTTGACGTTATTGTCATATGACGGCGGTGATCAACTAAACCCTTTCGGCCACACCTAAAGGATGAAATCCAAATAGTAACTAATTATTTGTATATGATAGAATTAATTAGTCCATTACATAAATTCGATATGTACGAGAGTTAATTGTTAGAAATTGAGTTCAGAACTCAAGTTCGATTAAGTTTATTTTTCAATTATGCGATAATTGACTTCCAAATTTATATCTTATTTTAATATGATTAAATAACATTTAACTTAGTAATTAATCGTTAAATTACTAAATTAGTTGAGGTTTTGAGATAGAGGTAATTAGTTAATTATATTTACAAAGAGTTGTAAAATAAATTAACTAAGCATTGTAGGACCCATTATATATTGATATAATGGTAAAATATCACTTAAATGTTAAGTACATATTGTTTATTAATTTGTGTCTTATAATTGTTATATGATCAAATCAACACTTTAATTATTTAAGATAATTAAACATATGATTAATAAGTATTTGTGGGACAAATATCAAAAATCAAAATTGACCATTTTGAGCCATGTGAGGGTTGGTGATGGTAGTAGTAGTAGTAGTAATGATATTTGTTCTTGTTTATGCAAACATGCAACCTTATGATAATGACATATCATGCATTCCAAATCATTACATACACTACCATACTCCACTACAATTGCATGTGAATTAATAACAAAAAATATAAGGCCATATGGACTACATGGTCCGGCCATATGCTTATAAAATGAACAATGGTTGTTCATTTTTTGACTTACTTCATTTTGTGCTTAATTCACACTTCTCTCTAAAATTCATCCTCTCACTAAAACTCTCATAATACTAATATTTACCAAGTATTACTAGTGTAGTAATATATTCTAATATTAGTAGCATAATATCTATCTTATTATCTAGTTAATAATAAGGGTAGATTATTTGGTATCATCTTGGTGCAACTTGAAGGAGGTCTTCTAATTTGGAGATTATTCTTGTTCATCCATATTAATAGCTCAAGAACAACAAGAAGGAGTTCTTGTTGTGCCCATTTAATTTCCATATCAATGTGAGGAAATTTCTTCTTTTATATAAATGTCTTTATATTTGCATGCATGTTACATAGATCATTAAATATTAAATTAACAAGTAATTTAGTAACTAATTAGAGGAGTCTAATTAAGGTCTATGGACTTTCACCATTTTATCTTTAAAATTTGTCATTTGTCACAAATGTGACATGTGACATTTAACATGTAATTTAGCTTATAAATTGCATTTAACTAATTTAAATAAAATTTCATAACAAATAAATTATACTTAACATTTTAAATCATATTTAATAATTACATGTAAATAAAATGGGTCATCTCATATTTGGTTAATATAATTTACACCAATTTATAATTATAATCAACCAATTTTGCTTATCTCAAATGTTTCATAAACATAATGCATTCTTAGTAATATAACGATTAAATTACTAAAATGAATCTTATTTAATCATATTACAATAAGATATAATACACACTTTAATCTTTTTCAAATTAAGGGATTAATTAATTTGTATCGCTATACAATTAATTAACTTACTTGATTAGGGGATTGTCCTTTAGGTGTGACCTCCAAGGATCAACTGATCACCACCGGCATACGACAGTAACGTCAAACTTAATTGAGCCAATCGTTACCGATTTATGTTGACCAGTTGACTATAATATTCATCATCCCTTTGTATTCTTATTACTGAGATTTAATTATATGATCGCACTATTGTTGAGGGCATTCACTCCTACAATCTCCAATTGTCCGAGACAAGTGTGCGGCACCAATTCTCTTGTCCTATTACAATTTCCCACTCAATGCAAGGTGTCACGCAGTTCGTACTGGCATTTGATCATATCATGAGTGGTTTCCTCTATCTGGAGAGTAACTGTGTGACAGTCCTCGCGAATGCGGAAATAAAACATAACAAGCATGTGATTTAAATAACGGAAAATCTGATGTTTTTAAAACTTTTTACATGCCTATAGAAAAGTATACGAGGAGTGTCAAATATTACAAAACAAAGTACGAAATATACTACAACAAGAGACGTAGTCTCTCCAAATGTTATCAAAGTAAAAGTGATTAGCAAACAAGCTAAATAACGTCTAGAGGTGTTTCATCCAGGGACAACGCCCGCTAGCTCACACCCAAACCCAAAATACCAAGCAAAAAGCCATCCATGCAAGCAACCTGTTCATCCATGAAAAACATGAACGCCACAATCAGTGGGGAGTAACTCCGGGTTCTCCCAGCCATATCACATTAAACGTACATAAAAGGAAATACAAAAGTAGAAGCATGCATAAATAGATATACATGTGAAATACGATAAGGATAAATAGGCAATTCAATATATAATGATAAGAGCATATGAAGTACGAATCCGAATCCATCATATTATACAAAGACTCGTGGAAGACACTCTTAGGCAACCAAATACACTCACTAGGGCTTGCATCTCACCGTTAGCGGTATAAGTTTGATAAGATTGAGACTCGAAAAACAAACCATGCCAAGTCTTCCAAAGATCACGAATAAACCAATCATATGATCATCCATCCAAACATACAATACATTGACGACATCTCTCACGATAAACGCCACGCACTAGCACCATGTACAAACTGTATGATTAAAATCGCATCCACGGGATAAACATTTCCTTGAACGCATACACGATTCAATTCATTTCGTATATGTAGACTAATTTCCTCCCAGTAGAACGACGATATAAATACCCGGTCCTAGTCTAAATCTGGTCAGACTCCCGAAATCACATTTTCCAGGTTCGACATGCGATAAACATTTCGCATCAAAGACTCGGTCATACATAGAAGCCGAGTACCCCAGATTGGGTCGACATTCACGAAAGAGGCGGAAAAGAGCACAAGCATCATACAAGCGATACGCTACATGAAAATGACACCACCTCGCAAGTATACAACATTTGATGGCCGGGTCGATCAACACAATGCGTTCGCCTCCCAACAACGTCGTCATATGCCCACTAAAACATGCAATCAAGCAGTAAGGATACACTCCCCGTTCCGACATTCCAGCCTTACGAACGTGGAGGTAGCCAAGGGAATGAGAGTACAAAGCACATAGGAAATTAGTGCTCAAACCGTAACATGTGTAAAAATCGACTCAAAGTGGAACATACCAAAAACCGTCATAAAACATGAGAATAGGGAATTATATAAATTTAACTATGATAAAAATGAGTCAATACATGATACATAAGCATTAGAAGAAGTTTATGAAGCACAATAAATAAGAAACATAGATCCCCTCTCCAAAACAACTTTGTTTGGAAACCAACTAAAACAAGGGTCCACTTCAAACGGTCATAACTAGAGTTCTAGACATGCAAATGCAGAAATTCTAAATGGAGGTGATAGCTTATTCTCTTAAGGTTCCAACGGTGGGTCACAAGCCAAAAACAAGCAAGTAACGAAAGAGATATGATCATTTTACGAAAAGGGGTCAGTGTAGGAAAACGCTGCCAGCGCCAGGCAACACTGCTAATCTTCTCCTAAAATATACGAGTCACCAAACACGTCTTCAAAATCTTCCCCTATAAGAAATGACAAGAAAAACATTATTAGAATTAAAACTTTGATTTTCCATAATTAAAGTGTTGAAAACGATTTTGACGGAATTGAAAATAAACCGTACTAGAAGATGGAAGAGCGAAGAGGAAATTCCAAAAATATAAGTTAGGATGGATTTAATTAAGAAATGAAGGTTTTATGATGATTTTGCTCAGAACGACGAAGAACGATGAAGAACGACGAAGAACGTATCAAGAACGATGAAGAACGATTAATTTGATCTTAAGTTGATTTGTTGGAAAATGAAAAGTTGTTGGTGAGTAATGAAAAGAAAGAAAATATCAAGGCTTAAGAGGGGAAAAAGAGACGTGTGATTTGGAAAGGAATCGGGTCTGTTTTTACGCGATTTGCGGAGTTTCAGTTGACAGACCGATAAAGTTACAAATATCTTAGATATTTTTATTAGTTTAATCATATTAATTAAAGATCTAATATGAGTGGTAAAAAAAGTGACATGGGGCGTGTGACTCATGTCAAAGTCGTGTTTCGGAACTTAAGTTGATCCGGGAATAGTTAAATGACGTTTGGGTTAAAAACCGTATAAGTTATTCTTTAAATTCCAAATAAATTCAAAATAATTATATTAAATTATGATAAATCATAATAAATCTTTATAAAATTAAATTTATTATTTTTCAAATAAAAATTTCGGTCTTTAAATTTACGAAGCGAGTCGGGAAAAGTCAACGAAAGTCAAAGTTGACTAAAAAGTCGGGAAACGTCAAAATGACTTTAAAAGTTCAGAAAAGTTTAAGACGACTTTAAAAGTCAAGAAAAGTAAATGACGACTTTAAAAAGTCCAGAAAAAGTCAAAGACTACTTAAGTCAGAAAAGTCAGAAGATGACTAAAACGGGAATTTTCAATGCATCTCTCGAAATTCATACAACTCGGAATTTCAAAAAAGACGAACTCAGAAACAATAAATCTATTTTAAAAACTAAAGTTCTCTAAAAGTGTTAGTAATATTTTTACTGAAAATTGGTACTTTTTGGGTTGTTCAGTGACACTGAGCGAATGCGCAATCGGTTACGCAGATGCTAGCTTCCAAACGGATCGAGATGACTCGAAAACTCAGTCTGGATTCGTTTTACTCTTAATGGCGCTGCGGTCAGCTGGAAAAGCTCCAAACAAACTGTTATAGCAGATTCTACGACTGAGTCCGAGTACTATGCTGCTTCATAGGCTGCGAAGGAAGCTATATGGATGCGTCAATTCTTACAAGGACTAACTGTAGTTTCCATAGTTTCGGATGACCCGATCACCATATATGTTGATAATAGTTGTCATCTTTCCAGGCTAAGGACTAAGTAGTCCAGCAACAATTCTGGGCATGTCCAACGGAAGGCTCACATGATCCGAGAATTACGTGACAAAGGGAGATAGTGATAGACAAGATTGGCTACAGTACTGATAACGTCGCGATACCTCCTTTCACTAAACCATTGAGGCGAAATATGATAAGCCATGAAGGACACGTTCTTTCCATGGAATCAAACGTTTTCCTTAGATTGTATTAGTTTTTTATATGTACTTAGACCCACCTGTATCTTTTTTCATAAAACTCTCATGAAATCATCGTAGTTTTTTTAATATTTTGTTTGTTCAATGTGGAGTTGTACTGACATAAAATTGAACACCACAAAGTTAACTGAATTACATTATATTTGTTTTGGTCCGTAATCCGCCTAATAGTGATACTCTGTGCAATTATTCTGTGAATGTCGATTGGATGGTTGGATTAAACAGAGCCTACGTCAAACATTGACTGACTCGATCACATATCGCGTTATAATGAACTCGTAGGACATTTTTGTGATCAATACGTTATGGAGTCTTAAAGTGTTTCAGAACATTAGGTGCCAGTCGTGGATAGGACATCCATAGTGTTCCTAGAGTCGATTCTTTTGACTATCGACTGTCTCTTGAGATAAAGGCAGTTTGTGGGTGACTTTGGTTTCTTTCTCATGGTCGACCGTAACAGGAGGCTAAGTAGATTTTCACTGGGTCATTTCATACTGCGCTTGTATCTGCAAGTTTCGAGTTGAAGAAAATATCCCACCTTTATCAGGATATGATATTTCTCAGGGCCACTCGAGGAACTGTAACTGAAATGCATGGCCATGCTCGAATAAAGATTCGTTTATCAGTTAAGTTACTCTCTAGTCGGGGAAACCACTCTTGAGACTGATCACTTGTAAACTACGACCGTTGTGAATACGGACTTTGCAAATTGGTTTACATTGAGTGGGAGAAATTTATTATGGATATGAGAATCGGTTATCGCACATACACTTGTACGGACATGTGGGAGATTGTTGGAGCCAGTGTCCTCCACAGTTAGTGCAATAACATAAATAAATCTCTGTAGGTTCACTGGGTATACTTTGTACAATAATCGGTTGATTAACGCTTATCAATAACGGTTGGCTTGCTAGATAAGATGGATGTTATTGTCATACAGATGGCGGTGATCAACTGGTCCCTAAAAGTCAAACCTAGAGGATGGTTTTGAGAGATGTGATTATTTGAGAAAATAATCATATTGATGCCTTATTAAATGACTAAAAGGTTAGTCGATGTTTTTGACTAAAAGGTTAGTCAATGTGATGATGACAGATTATTTACTAACGATTAAATAAAGTTAGCTGAGACGAATTAACTGTAATTCGTCAATTGAATATAAAATGTTGTATTTAATTGTTGTGTATAATGTAAGCTAATTAAACATAAACCGTTATAATTAATTGGCAAATTATAAATATACGGATATTTATAACTAATGATGTATTATAGTGATGTCGGTCCATGACAAATAACGATTATAATATATCACATTTTATTGGAAGCTAAGATAACCGAAACAAAAGTGTCCAGATACACTCTGTTTTTCGGTCAATAGGTAGTTATTTTGAGGAGAAAATATCTCCCCATAATACCTAATTGGTGTTGTGAGAAAGAAATAAAGAAGAGGAAAAATTCAGATTTTTCTTCTAACCCTAATTCATTCTCTCTTGTGCCTCCATCATTTACATCTCACAAAAAGAAAAGAAACAATATTCTTTTCTATCTTTTTCTAGCAAAACCTAAGGCATATCTTGATCAATCTTGGGTGCGACGATTAGGAGATATCAAATTTTGATATTTGTTCTTAGGCCATTAAAGCAAGGACTAAAGGTTATTTCTAATCTCTCGCTTATTATGCATTTTCGTTTATGACTATTAATCATATAATCATAATTTCATTATAATCCTGAATGATTTAAAGGGAAGTATACGGATATTTTCCCACACGTCTATTTGAGTCGGTGCAGTTTCTGATTGGTTTTGGTTGATGTTCTAGCTCGTGCCGTAAAAGGAGGCCGATGGTCATCTTATGGATCATAGTGATCTGCATCATACATAGTAGATGAATCAACATGAATTGTCCACCCGCGTTGGGTACAAACATCTTTAGGCCACTCGAGGAGAAGTTACTGTAAATGCGTGGCCACGCTCGGAAAGAGATCTATGGTATATTTTTCGGTCAGACAGTTGCTTTCCCTATCAAGAAAACCACTCTAGATATAATCAATCGCAAGTACGACCTGAAAGTGAACTGAAACTTCTTAGTAAGAGGATGGTTTTGTTGTGTGAATAGGCCACGGTTAGCACTCCCTCACACTTGACTCACTTCTTTAGAAAAAGAACCCAACAACCTGCACTAGGCTAGGCAATTCAGATAGTACCTTGCATCCTAGCACACAAGCACAGATGACAAGGGGTGGTGTTAGGACTCAAGACACACAAGTAATGAGTTCTAATCCCTGCAGTCTTAGCTCACACACAAGCTCACTAAGAAATGCTACAACACTTAGCTTTTGCTGAAGGATTGCTTTGAACAAAGTTCAGAATTATATTAATCAAAAGTCTGCCTCTTTAGGTTACAAGTTGGGCCTTATATAGGCAAATTACAACAGATCCTGACCCTTGAAAAACAAGGACATCTAAGGGCTTAAAAGCCTTACATCTTACTGATAAAACAAACTACAAAGTCAGCTAATGAGGACAACAAAACAGGCTGCAAAACAGAGAAAAAGAAAGACTGCAAAAGTAGGTTTGTTTCGTTCCAGAAATGGTAAGTCTGCAAACTGTCTTGGGAAGTCTTTGCTTGGCTTGTTCTTGCTGTGTTTGGGGCTGACAAAGGTTTCATATACGACCTTCCTAACATACTAACTACACTTGAGGTTGATCATACACAAAAATAAGGAGCTTTGGACAGAAATATTGGCCTTGGTGCCAGCTGACTCCTCCATTTGACCTTCACTCTTCTAGGCTGTTTTAGATGGACTTCTAGACTTTATTTGGAAAACTTGTCCTAGACTGGACTTTTCTCTTGCTAAGGACCTCAACTTTAAGGGAAAAGAAGATGGAGCCCCTGGTTGGACTCGTACTGCATGATATTTGATTTATACTCTGGCTGGTCTTGGCTGTTTTTCAGGAAACTGGACCCTGCTCTTGTGACCCTTCTTGTGGTTGTGCTTGCTTGACTTGTTGATGCTTCTTGACTGTAATGGGGGTGCTTGGGGAGTGTTATACCTGGTGCCTTTGGTGTGGGGCTCTTGCCTGTTTGGTTGGGGGTTGGTTGGGACCCTTTGGCTGTAATGGTGCAGTCCTGGCTAGCTGAGTTCTTAGCTTGGTGATGATGGAGCTCTACTCCTGTTTCAAACTCTCCTTCTTGAAAAGGATTTGCCCTCAAATCCTCACTGTTCTCCTCATCAGACTCTCCATAGTATGGGCTCAGATCACCCACATTGAATGTTCCATGTACACCATACTCTCCTGGGAGGTCAATCTTGTATGCATTGGACCCCAACTTCTCCATGACCTCAAAAGGACCCTCTGCTCTTGGACTTAGCTTGTTCTTTCTTTTGTCAGGAAACCGCTCCTTCCTTAGGTGCAACCATACTAGATCTCCTGCTTTGAACTCTTTGGATTTCTTTGGACCCTTTGCTCTGGCTTTATACATCTCATTAGTCTTCTCAATTTGCTGTTTCACCTTAGCATGTATCTGCATCATCTGCTCTACCCTGTTCCTTGCATCATAGGGCACCACCTTCTTTGCCATTGGTACAAGTTCTGTTGGCATCCAGGGGTTAGTGCCATAAACAACTTCAAATGGACTTTTACCTGTACTGGTGGAGGGGGCTCTGTTGAAAGCAAATTCTGCCTGTGCCAGCTGCAAATCCCAATCCTTTAAAGACCTTGAAATGATACACCTCAGAATCCTGCCCAGAGTCTTGTTTGTTACCTCTGTCTGCCCATCAGTTTGGGGATGATGAGAGGTGCTGAACAGGAGCCTTGTCTTTAGGAGCTTCCAAAGTGTCCTCCATAAGTGACTCATGAACTTAGAATCCCTGTCAGATACTATGGTTCATGGTACTCCATGGAGCTTCACAATCTCCTTGAAATACAAGTCTGCAACTCCCATGGCATCTTCAATTTTCTTGCAAGCAACAAAGTGTGCCATCTTACTAAATCTGTCCACAACCACCATGATTGAGTCCTTGCCCCTCTGAGTTCTAGGAAGAGCCACTATAAAGTCCATACTAACATCCTCCCAAGGCTTGTCTGGGACTGGCAAGGGGGTGTATGCTCCAGCTTGAAAGAATGACTTGGATCTCTGGCAAGCACTACACCTTCTTATAACATCCTGAACATCTCCCAACATCCTTGGCCAATAGAATTGTTCCTGCAGCATGTCATAGGTCTTCTGGATGCCAAAGTGGCCAGCTAGACCATTTGAGTGAACCTCTTTCACTAACAACCCCCTATAAGGACCCTTTGGTATACAGAGTTTGTTCCCTAGGAACAAGAATCCTTTCTGCTCTGAGTATCTACTCCCATTCTTAGTGGTGTCCTCCAGTCTTGCCACCCAGTCTTCTTTGAAATCAGGATCCTCCCTATAAAGCTCCTTCATGTGCTCAAACCCAAGCACTCTTTGCTCCATATATGTCAGCATCATGGTTCTCCTTGACAAAGCATCTGCCACTACATTGTTTTTCCCCTCAATGTACTTACTGGAGAATGAGAAGGACTGCAAATACTCCACCCACTTAGCATGCCTAGCATTCAACTTATGTTGCCCATTGATGTACTTGAGTGCCTGGTGGTCAGAGTGTAGTACAAAGGGTTTGGGCTTCAGGTAGTGACCCCAATGGTTCAAGGCTCTGACTATGGCATAGAATTCTTTGTCATAGGTTGAGTAGTTGAGCTTAGCACCACTCAGCTTCTCACTAAAGTAGGCCACAGGTTTTTGCTCTTGCATTAGGACAGCACCAATGCCTATGCCACTAGCATCACATTCTACTTCAACAAGTATGGGAGACTCACACAAGAGGTCTTTGATGATATTGAAGGACCTCTCAGCCTTGTCATTCCATCTAAACTCTCCTTTCTTCATGCATTCAGTTAAGGGGGCCATGATGGAACTGAATCCTTTGATGAACCTCCTGTAGAAGGAAGCCAGTCCATGGAAGCTCCTCACTTCAGTTATAGTTTTGGGGACCTGCCACTCCCTTATGGCCTTTACCTTGTCTTGATCAACCGCCACTCCTTCTTTGGAAATAATGAACCCCAAGAACTGAACCTCTTCCTGCATGAATGTACACTTTTCCATCTTGCCAAACAACTTGTGTTTCCTCAGGACTTCAAATAACAATCTCAGGTGTTGGAGGTGTTCTTCTGTTGAGGGGCTGTAGACCAATATGTCATCAAAGTATACAACAATGAATTTCCCCAGATAGGGCCTTAGAACCTCAGTCATCAACCTCATAAACGTGCTTGGAGCATTAGATAAACCAAAGGGCATGACCAACCATTCATACAACCCATGCTTGGTCTTGAAGGCTGTCTTCTACTCATCCCCAGCCCTGATCCTTACTTAGTGATATCCCTGCCTTAGATCAATCTTGGAGAAGACCTGAGCCCCACTCAGCTCATCCAGGATATCATTCAACCTTGGTATAGGGAATCTGTATTTGATGGTAATGTTGTTGATGGCCCTACTGTCTATGCACATCCTCCAGGACCCATCCTTCTTGGGCACTAGCAAGGCAGGAACTGCACATGGGCTTAGGGACTCCCTCACAAAACCCTTGCTGTGTAAGTCACCAACCTGAGCTTGTAGCTCTTGAGTGGCCTTTGGATCACTTCTGTAAGCAGGTTTGTTGGGTAGCATTGCTCCAGGAATGAGATCAATATGATGCTCTATCCCTCTAAGAGGGGTAGTCCACTAGGCAAGTCAGCAGGGAACACATCCCCATAATCCTTCAGTACTTGTTGAACCTCAGCTGGAATGTTTCCTTGGGGAAGTAGGACCTCTTTGGTTAGTAGGATGAACACAACTTCATCACCCATAAGCTCTTGAACCATCTCAGCTTCACTCAGTAGTAAGACTTCCTTAGAAATGTCATTGACAGGGGTAATGTTCCCTTTAACATTGGGGGGTAAGGGGGCTAGTATGATCTTCTTATTACCAAACCTGAAAACATAGGTGTTGTCCCTGCCATGGTGTACAGAATCTCTATCAAACTCCCAGGGCCTGCCCAACAGAAGGTGACAAGCGTCCATAGGTAGAACATCAGACAAGACCTCATCAGTGTATCCCTTGCCAATAGAAAATGGCACAACACACTGCTTGTCAACTCTTACTTCCACTCCCTTGTTCAGCCATCTCAGTTTATAGGGGTGGGGGTGCTCTTGTGTGGTTAGGGACAGTTTCTCCACTAGGGTTGTGGATGCCACATTGGTACAGCTTCCTCCATCAATTATCATGTTGCAAACCCTTCCCCTTATAGTACATCTGGTCCTGAATATTTGCTGCCTCTGATCATCCTCTAATGGTTGAGGTTGGGTGTGCATAACCCTCCAGGTCACCAGACTCAAGCCTGCATCTGGTTCTATCATTTCCTTTCTAGGCTCTTCCTCATGTTCCTCCAAACTCTCCTCACATACAAGGATCTCATCTTCACCCCATTCTACAACATCCATACTGCTCAAAGCCCTTTTAGAGGGGCATTCTTTATCAAAATGCCCAAAGCCCTGACATTTAAAGCACTTCTTAAGGGATACTATCTTTCTCAAGTCTGTCTCAGGGGCCTTGCCTTTGTCTGACACTGAGGGTTTGGCTGGGACTAAGGGTTCTCCTATTCTTACTCCAGTGAAGGGTTTGAAAGAAGGTCTAGTCTGTGGCTTGGGTGGGACTGATTTTCCCTTCCCTAGCTTTTCAATCCTTAAGGCTAGACTCACTGCTTCCTCAAAAGAGTAAAGGTGCTGCAACCTTACTCTGGTAGCTATATTCTCATCAAGACCCTCTAAAAACCTAGCTATCTTCTGCTCAGGCTTTTCAGTAATCTCACATTGTAGTGTGAGTTGCTCAAAGTCCCTCAAATAGGACTCAACAGGTCTACCTTCTTGTTTCAGGTGGGTAAGTCTGATAAACATGTCTTGAGTGTAGTCTTTTGATACAAACTTAATCCTCATTTTCTTTTTCAGTTTATCCCAAGATTTAATAGGATCCTTACCCTCCCTAGTTCTTTGAGCTTTCATATTCTCATACCACAGGGATGCATATCCTGTTAACTTCATGATGGCAACTTTAAAGGCTCTCTTATCAGTGTAACCCTTAAACTCAAAGACTCTTTCTACTGTCCTTAACCAGTCTAGGAAGTCATCAGGGTTCATACTACCTAGAAAGTCAGGGATTTCTACCTTTAAGTCTTTGTCATGGTGCCTAGGAAGGCCCTGCTCTGAGTTCTCTGAATCTGAGGCCTCCTCCTGCTCCATATGTTGCCTCCTTCTAGCTGCAACAGGTGGCACAGGTGCTCCTCTACCTCGTCCTCTGCCTCCTCTTCCACCATTGTTGAGCTGACCATCTAAGAATTCATTGAAGGATGCTGTAACCTCCATAAGAGTTCTAGCAAGGCCATGAACTGTGGTTTCAAGCCCTCCTAATCTCTCTTCACTCATGGGTAGTTTTTTTTTGTGTTTTTAATGTAGGTAGGTAAATGAACTCACAAACCAAAGCTCTGATAACCAATTGAACTGAAACTTCTTAGTAAGAGGATGGTTTTGTTGTGTGAATAGGCCACGGTTAGCACTCCCTCACACTTGACTCACTTGTTTAGAAAAAGACCCCAACAACCTGCACTAGGCTAGGCAATTCTGATAGTACCTTGCATCCTAGCACACAAGCACAGATGACAAGGGGTGGTGTTAGGACTCAAGACACACAAGTAATGAGTTCTAATCCCTGCAGTCTTAGCTCACACACAAGCTCACTAAGAAATGCTACAACACTTAGCTTTTGCTGAAGGATTGCTTTGAACAAAGTTCTGAATTATATTAATCAAAGTCTGCCTCTTTAGGTTACAACTTGGGCCTTATATAGGCAAATTACAACAGATCCTGACCCTTGAAAAACAAGGACATCTAAGGGCTTAAAAGCCTTACATCTTACTGATAAAACAAACTACAAAGTCAGCTAATGAGGACAACAAAACAGGCTGCAAAACAGAGAAAAAGAAAGACTGCAAAAGTAGGTTTGTTTCTTTCCAGAAATGGTAAGTCTGCAAACTGTCTTGGGAAGTCTTTGCTTGGCTTGTTCTTGCTGTGTTTGGGGCTGACAAAGGCTTCATATACGACCTTCCTAACATACTAACTACACCTGAGGTTGATCATACACAAAAATACGGAGCTTTGGACAGAAATATTGGCCTTGGTGCCAGCTGACTCCTCCATATGACCTTCACTCTTCTAGGCTGTTTTAGATGGACTTCTAGACTTTATTTGGAAAACGTGTCCTGGACTTTTCTCTTGCTAAGGACCTCAACTTTAAGGGAAAAGAAGATGGAGCCCCTGGTTGGACTCGTACTGCATGATATTTGATTTATACTCTGGCTGGTCTTGGCTGTTTTTCAGGAAACTGGACCCTGCTCTTGTGACCCTTCTTGTGGTTGTGCTTGCTTGACTTGTTGCTGCTTCTTGACTGTAATGGGGGTGCTTGGGGAGTGTTATACCTGGTGCCTTTGGTGTGGGGCTCTTGCCTGTTTGGTTGGGGGTTGGTTGGGACCCTTTGGCTGTAATGGTGCAATCCTGGCTAGCTGAGTTCTTGGCTTGGTGATGATGGAGCTCTACTCCTGTTTCAGAAAGACACCTTGCGTTGAGTGGGAGATGTGATAAAGAAACAAGAGAATTGGTGACGCATACTTGTGTCAGACAAGTGGGAGATTGTTGGAGTAGGTGTCCTCCACAATAGTGCGCCACATAATAAATCTTATTAAGGAATATCATTGGGATATTTATTGACTATATATATTATTAGTCAGTTGATTAACGTAAATCAATAACGGTTGACTGACTAGAGTTTGAGGTTATTGTCGTATGACGGCGGTGATCAACTGAACCCTTTCGGTCACACCTAAAGGATGAAATCCAAATAGCAACTAATTATCTGTATATGATAGAATTAATTAGTTCATTACATATATTCGATATGTACGAGAGTTAATTGTTAGAAATTGAGTTCAGAACTCAAGATCGATTAAGTTTATTTTTCAATTATGCGATAATTGACTTCTAAATTTATATCTTATTTTAATCTGATTAAATAACATTTAACTTAGTAATTAATTGTTAAATTACTAAATTAGTTGAGGTTTTGAGATAGAGGTAATTAGTTAATTATATTTACAAGGAGTTGTAAAATAAATTAACTAAGCATTGTAGGACCGTTTATATATTGATATAATGGTAAAATATCACTTAAATGTTAAGTACATATTGTTTATTAATTTGTTTCTTATAATTGTTATATGATCAAATTAACACTTTAATCATATTTAATAATTACATGTAAATAAAATGGGTCATCTCATATTTGGTTAATATAATTTACACCAATTTATAATTATACTCAACCAATTTTGCTTATCTCAAATGTTTCATAAACATAATGCATTCTTAGTAATATAACGATTAAATTACTAAAATGAATCTTATTTAATCATATTACAATAAGATATAATACACACTTTAATCTTTTTCAAATTAAGGGATTAATTAATCTGTATCGCTATACAATTAATTAACTTACTTGATTAGGGGATTGTCCTTTAGGTGTGACCTCCAAGGATCAACTGATCACCACCAGCATACGACAGTAATGTCAAACTTAATTGAGCCAATCGTTACCGATTTATGTTGACCAGTTGACTATAATATTCATCATCCCTTTGTATTCTTATTACTAAGATTTAATTATGTGATCGCACTATTGTTGAGGGTATTCACTCCTACAATCTCCCACTTGTCCGAGACAAGTGTGCGTCACCAATTCTCTTGTCCTATTACAATCTCCCCCTCAATGCAAGGTGTCACGCAGTTCGTACTGGCATTTGATCATATCATGAGTGGTTTCCTCTATCTGGAGAGTAACTGTGTGACAACCCTCGCGAATGCAAAAATAAAACATAACAAGCATGTGATTTAAATAACGGAAAATATGATGTTTTTAAAACTTTTTACATGCCTATAGAAAAGTATACGAGGAGTGTCAAATATTACAAACCAAAGTACGAAATATATTACAACAAGAGACGTAGTCTCTCCAAATGTTATCAAAGTAAAACAAGTTAGCAAACAAGCTAAATAACGTCTAGAGGTTTTTCATCCAGGGACAACGCCCGCTAGCTCACACCCAAACCCAAAATACCACAAGCAAAAAGCCATCCAATCAAGCAACCTGTTCATCCATGAAAAACATGAACGTCACAGTCAGTGGGGAGTAACTCCGGGTTCTCCCAGCCATATCACATTAAACGTACATAAAAGGAAATACAAAAGTAGAAGCATGCATAAATAGATATACATGTGAAAAACGATAAGGATAAATAGGCAATTCAATATATAATGATAAGAGCATATGAAGTACGAATCCGAATCCATCATATTATACAAAGACACGGGGAAGACACTCTTAGGCAACCAAATACACTCACTAGGGCTTGCATCTCACCGTTAGCGGTATAAGTTTGATAAGATTGAGACTCGACAAACAAACCATGCCAAGTCATCCAAAGATCACGAATAAACCAATCATATGATCATCCATCCAAACATACAATACATTGACGACATCTCTCACGGTAAACGCCACGCACTAGCACCATGTACAAACTGTATGATTAAAATCGCATCCACGGGATAAATATTTCCCTGAACGCATACACGATTCAATTCATTTCGTATATGTAGACTAATTTCCTCCCGGTAGAACGACGATATAAATTCCCGGTCCTAGTCTAAATCTGGCCAGACTCCCGAAATCACATTTTCCGGTTCGACATGCGATAAACATTTTGCATCAAAGACTCGGTCGTACATAGAAGTCGAGTACCCCAGATTCGGTCGACATTCACGAAAGAGGCGGAAAAGAGTACAATCATCATACAAGCGATACGCTACATGCAATTGACACCACCTCCCAAGTATACAACATTTGATGGCCGGGTCGATCAACGCAAAGCGTTCGCCTCCCAACAACGTCGTCATATGCCCACTAAAACATGCAATCAAGCAGTAAGGATACACTCCCCGTTCCGACATTCCAGCCTTACGAACATGGAGGTAGCCAAGGGAATGAGAGTACAAAGCACATAGGAAATTAGTGCTCAAACCGTAACATGTGTAAAAA
>JAIUZE010004702.1:0-17794 GCA_022085475.1 Heliosperma pusillum | reverse complement strand
ATGGATTCCAAACATCTGAAGTGTCCCGTATTCAATGGGAAGAACTACAGTTTATGGAAAAATATGATGACCCATTACATAAAGGGTAACGACTGAGAGTGTCGGCTAATCATTAAGAATGGCCCTAATAAGAACATGCTTGGATCTGTTATTGGCACTTCCACCGAAAAGAAAGAAGACGACTATATTGAGGCAGATTATAAGAAAGCTGAGAAAAATTCAAAAGCTATCAGCCTGTTGCAAAACGGCATGATTTATACTGAGTTTGACCGTTTCTCATCTAGCTCTACTGCCAAGGAAATATGGGATGGTCTTGAGTTAGCATATGAGGGGACAACTATTGTCAAAAAGCAACGTATTGCATTACTGATGCGAAAATACGAATTATTCTCTATGGAGCAAAATGAATCGCTTGACAGCATGTCCACTCGCTTCTCTAGTATAATTTGAATTGAAAAATCTTGGAAAAACTTTTGACTCCAAGGAAATTGCCAGGAAGATCCTTAGAAGTCTATCTAAACGATGGAGACCTAAGGTGACGCTAATTGAGGAATGTAAAGATCTATCTAACCTATCTTAACAATCTGAAGCTAAGGCAAAGGAAGTTGCTATCATTGATCACAAGAAAGAAAACTCTTTTCTTTCTCAGCAATTGAAAGATATAAAGGCTGAATTCTCCAAAGCCAAAAATCAACATAATGAGGAGACATTTATCTTGAACAAACGTTTTAACGATTTTCGTGAAAACTTTAAAAAGAACAATCCCTCCAAAGACTTGAATGTAGACCATTCGTTATGTGAAAAAGAAATTCAGTCTTTGAAGGAATTGCTCCTACATGCACGAAAAGTTCATGATAAATGGGAAGGAAGTCAGAAGGTCTTAGACTTCCTTACTGAACAGTCTAACAATAACATGAAGATGGGTCTAGGTTATGAATGTTATAGTCGTAGAGACCATGATAAATGTAAATCCACTCCTTCTGACCGTGATTTTAGAAGAAGGAAGTATGTTAAACTTTCAGAATATCTGATTTGCAATTATTGTGGTCACAATGGTCATGTTATAGAAAACTTTATTAAATATGTTAACGACAAAAAAAATCAAACAGAGTTTGTTAAAGAACAGGACGTGTCTAGTATTGATGAGTCTGAACCTGAACCTCAAAGTGAATGAGTTCAGATGGGTTTATGACATAGCTTTCGATTAAACATCTGTACCTTCAAAATCTAAAGTTTATGTGAATCAGAAGCAGTCATTTAAACCTAAAGTGCGTTACAATAGAAAACCTAGAAAATCCTATGTTAAAAGAGTTGTAAAACAGGTATGGGTTAGAAAGGATTAAATTTACAGAGTCACTAACCACAAAGGACCCAACTTAGCGTGGGTACCTAAAAGTTGTATTTGATTCCCTTGCAGATAATAGTGAAAGAAAATAATCTATGGTATCTCGACAGTAGGTGTTCGAGACACATGACCGGAAATAAGAATCTTTTTCTTTCACTAGAGCCCTTCAACGGTTGTAAGGTCACCTTTGGAGACAACAAAAAGGGCATGATAATCGGTGTAGGTAAGATTGGTATATCTTCTTCACATGCTATTAATAATGTTTATCTGGTAGATGGTCTTAAGCATAACTTGCTAAGTATCTCTCAATTATGTGACAAAGGCAATAAAGTAGTTTTTCATTCAAATGTCTGTCGTATCATAATTGAAGGTACTAGTAATGTTATTCTAGATGGTCTACGTAAAAGGAACGTGTATATTATTGATTTAAAAAAATTTACTACAAGTTCCTTTACGTGCATGAAAGTTACTGTGGATGATTCATGCTTGTGGCATAAGAGGTTTGCACACATCAGTCCAACAATTTTAAAGATACTCAAATTGTGGGATTTAGTTGAGGGTTTACCCTCAATCAAATTCGAACACGAAAAGATGTGTGACTCATGTGCACGATGTAAACAAGTTAGATATTCATTCAAACCAAAACGAGTAGTAAGTACAGAGCGTCCACTTGAGTTGGTACACATGTATTTGTGTGGACCTATGAAAGTTAGAAGCCGCGGTGGATCAAGGTACGTATTCGTCCTAGTCGACGACTACTCAAGGTATGTATGGCCTATCTTTCTATTTACTAAAGATGAAACTTTCGATGAGTTTGTAGTACAAATGAAGCTTGCCCAAAACAAGTATGATAAAAAGTTAGTTTCCATTCGTACGGATCATGGCACCGAATTTGATAATCAAGCTTTTGTAAAATATTGTAGGGAGAATGGTGTAGGACATAACTTTTCTGCACCACAAACCCCACAACAAAACGGTGTCGTGGAACATATGAATAGAACTTTAGAGGACATGGCCCGCAGTATGCTTTTGTGTAGTGGCCTTCCTAAGAACTTTTGGGTCGAAGCCATTAGTACTGCATGTTATGTGCACAATAGAGCTATGCCTAGACCGATTCTCAAAAAGACTCCCTATGAAATTTTAAGAGGGACAAAACCCAATATAGCTCACCTTCGTTGCTTCGGTAGTAAATGTTTTGCCCATAATAATGGAAACAGTAATTTAAGCAAATTTGATCCACGAAGTGACGAAGTTGTGTTTGTTGGTTATTCTAATCATAGTAAAGCTTTTAAAGTCTTTAACAAAAGAACTTTGTGCATAGAAGAAAGTATTCATGTCGTATTTGATGAAGATAATGTGCCTGAACGAGTTGAACAGAATGAAGAAGAAGACATGAATGATCCCGACTTTTGCCTTTCAAGGGATGACGTACCAGAAATCAAAAAAGAAGTGATTGAAGGAATCAATGATGAACTTGATAAATCCGAAAATGATCTTGAAAAGAGAACTCAGACAATTGTTGATGATACAAATGTCTCTTCTCAAAAAAAGGAAAAAATAACCGAAGTTATAGCTGATGATGCTGTAACTTTGAACCCAGATCAAGATTTTGTAACTGAAGTTGTACCAACTTTAGCTATAACCCCGGAGTCCAACTCAGGGGGAACCAATCTTGACTCTGAATCATTTGAGGAAAGTGAGAGTTCATCAGATGATGATGAGCCTAGGAACTCTAAGAAATGGAAATATAAGAGTTCTCATCCTATGGATTCTATCCTAGGAAGTTTGAATAAGGGAGTTCAAACTATGCGAACATTAAATAACTTTTGTTCATTCTATTCTTTTCTATCTACCATAAAGCCTACCAACATGAAAGAAGCACTTGCAGAATCCGACTTGATTGTAGCAATGCAAGAGGAGCTTCACTAATTTGAACGTAATAAAGTCTGGCACCTTGTGCCACGACCTTCAAATCGAATGTTGATTGGTACTCAATGGGTATTCAGAAATAAATTGGATGACTCAGGAGTTATAGTTCGTAATAAGGCTCGATTGGTCGTACAAGGGTATAATCAACAGGAAGGGATTGATTATGACGAGACCTTTGCACCTATAGCAAGACTTGAAGCTATTCGCTTGCTTATCACCTTTGCAGCTCATAAAGGAATGAAAGTGTACCAAATGGACGTTAAGACTGCTTTTCTTAACGGATATTGGGAAGAAGAGGTTTTTGTTGAACAACCTCCCGGATTTTTGAATAGCAAATTTCTAAACCATGTTTTTAAACTCGATAAAACTTTATATGGTTTGAAACAAGCGCCAAGGGCTTGGTACGACAGATTATCTAAATTTTTAATACAAAATGATTTTAAAAGAGGATCTGTCGACAAGACCCTATTTCTAAAATCCGAGGGTTCTGATTTACTTGTTGCTCGAGTTTATGTAGACGATATTATTTTTGGTTCTACTAACAATAAATTGTGCAAGTGCTTTTCAGATCTAATGACCTCAGAATTTGAAATGAGCATGATGGGAGAATTGAAATTCTTCCTAGGATTGCAAATTCAACAAACTAAGGAAGGAATAAAGATTCACCAACAAAAATATGTCAAGGAGCTAATCAGAAAGTTTGGTATGGAGAACGCCCATCCAATGGACACACCTATGGTAACTAATAAAAAGTTAACTTTAGACGAAAATGGTAAGTGTGAAGATGAAACTACATATCGAGGTATGATTGGTTCTTTATTATATTTACTTATGAGTAGACCTGACATTATGTTTAGCGTATATGTCCCTGCTAGATTTCAATCTTGTCCTAAAGAGTCACATATGATTGCAGTTAAACGTATCTTGAGATATTTAATTGGTACATCTAATTTATATTTGTGGTATCCACTTGAGTGTAATTTCGATCTAGTAGGATATTCAGATGCAGATTATGCAGGATGTTCTTTAGATAGAAAAAGTACCTCTGGATTCGCTACGTTTGTTGGACCATGCATAATTACTTGGGGTTCAAAGAAGCAAAATTCGGTTGCGTTATCTACTCAGAAGCCGAATATATCGCTGCAGGACTGGTATGTTCTCAACTACTTTGGTTAAAGCAACAACTATGTGATTATGGTGTTAATGTTGGTTGTATGCCTGTTTTCTGTGATAATACGAGTGCTATTGTTATTTCTAAGAACCCAGCTCAGCATTCTCGTACTAAGCATATAGACATTAGACATCATTTTTTACGTGACCATGTAGAAAAGGGCAACATTAAACTCGAATTTTGTAGTACTGAAAATCAATGGGCTGACATTTTAACAAAGGCGTTAGCAAGAAGACGTTTTGAGATTTTGCGGTTGGAAATTGGTTTAATCGGTAGCAATTAAATTCGTCATATTTATTTTGTGAACCTGCGTGACTGGTTAGAATAAGACGAGATTGTATGACTGTGTCCGCATATTTCATTGGTAGTATATTTGTGTTTAATATTATATATTTTACGTAAGTATCTTGCATATTAAGTATTTTATGGATATTAAATTATGGACCACATATTTGCCAAAAAATCCATCTTATTCACTTTCCTAATTAAACCAAAATTCTACCCATGTAACCATGTTGGCCGAAATTCTCAACCAACAATATCTTACCATATCTTTTTTATTTACCTAATCCTATCCTTACCATATCTCACAAATATTTACCCTAGATTCCTTTTACAATCCTACCCAAATTCAAAAAAAAAAAAAAAAGGAAAAAGGACTACATAGCCGGCACCTATACATGTGCCTAAGTACAAAAGTACAAAACCAAAGACTACTTTTCATAATTACCTATCTCTATCACTATCAACACACATCACCATCTCCCTCTTTTCTCTCCTTCCCCACGGCACAACAACAACCAAAAAAAATTAACCCAACAACTTCAAGCTCACAACAATGGCTTCCACAAGGTCCAAAAATACCAACACCCCAAACTCCAAAATTCCAACACCTAGCATTCCCACTAATCTCTCTCCTAAACCAAAACAAAAAACACCCAATATGACCCAAACCGAGTCGGGTTCGGTTCTAGAGGGTAGTAAAAGGCGTAGATTAAATAAGGGGAAGAATAGGGTACAAGAAGAAGCTACAAAGGACAATGATAACACGAAAATCAAGGCTAGCACTCGGACCCTATTTCGTGACTTCTCACCTCAAGAAACGGCATCCGGCCTTGACAAGCTTCGTTTAACAAAAGATGAACGAAAGTTAGTTAACCGGGTTGCTAAATACGGTATTCATGGAGGTCGTAGTTTTCCGAAAGCATGGTGTGAAAAATATGAAGCTTTGGGATTTTTTAACGACTTTTTGAATTTTCAAGAGTGGGAAAGCGTGTCTCGGTTTTCAGGTCCGATTTATCCAATCGAGGTAATTCAGTTTTATGCTTCTATTTCTTTAACGTCTGCAGTTTTGCATGTCGTGGTTAATGGTCGTCCAGTTTCCGACACCATGGTCGATTTCTGTACTCTGTTTTTGGTTCCTGATGATGGAATCAAAATTGACCCGAGTACGTCATGGGACGAACTGTCGGACCCGACTAAGCTGGAGGTGAAGCGGTATTTTGATGATGGGGCTACATTATCTAGTTGTGTGTTGGCGGGGAATTTGTCCCCGAAATTGAAGTTTATGTTGAATTTTCTGTGGAATACGGTTGTTCCGCGTCGGGGTGCACGGGATAAAATTGCTTGCTATGAGATGATGGTGGTGAAAAATTGGTTGGAAGGTAACCGGGTCAATCTTGCTTTCCTTGTGTTTTCTAGAATTTCTCAAACTGCTTTTTCGGTAACCGAAGATAAAATTTATTCGACCCTTGACTTACCATATGGGATGTGGATATCTCGGGTTCTTGAGTCGAAAGGGGTTGTTGATTCGGGTAGTTGTGGTGTTACCTTGAAAGATGATATGTGTGATACGTTTTTGAAATTTATGAAATTGGAGGCTTTTGGTCCGGAATTGGTTTTTATGTCAAAAGGTGGTTCGGTTGTTGTGAAACCCAATGTGGCTGATTTTTCGGGGCTTGAATCAAAATTGGTTGTGTTTATGGGTAAAGTAATGGAGCGCCTTGATGCGCAAGATAAGAAAATTGATGCGGTTGTTGACAAGGTTGTCAAAACCGTAGCAATGGGGAACCTGTGACGTGGAGGTTTGTTGGAGAGTAAATGTCTCAACAATCGTGCGATCATATAAGTAAATCCGATAAAAGAATACAAAGGGATGATGAATATCTATAGCTACTGGGTCAAATTAAATCGGGGGTTAACGATGGGCTCAATTCAATGAGTTTGACGTTACGGTCGTTATTATGACGGTGGTGATCAGTTGAGGCCCTTGAGGTCACACATTAAAGGAAATCCCCACATCAGTACATTACTTAATTGTTTATAGCGATTAAGATTAATTAATACCTTAATTTGAACACACATTTTAAAGTGAGATTATATTCTATGTAATATGATTAAATAAGATTCATTTAATACTTTAATTGTTATATTAATAAGAATACTTATGTTTATGAAACATTTGAGATAAGTGAAATTGGTCGATTATAATTACAAACTGTTGTAGATTATATTAACCAAATATGAGATGACCCATTTTATTAACATGTGATTATAAAATGTGACTTAAAATGTTAAGTCTAATTTATTTGTTATGAAATTGCATTTAAATTGGTTAAATGCACTTTTGGTTAAATGCACTTTTATAAGAAAAATTACATGTTACTTGCCACATGTCACACTTGTGACAAATGACAAATTACAAAATATAAAATGGAGTCCATTTTATGTGTGGGAGCCGTTTTTCTTAAGCATGGTTAGGGTGTTAATTGTTGTTGGTTTTATTGCTTAAAACATCATCATTACCCTTAAATGCCTAAACCTACTCTATTGCTTTTGGGTAAGACAAAAAGCAAAAGGCTCCCACCTTCCCCATGTAGGGTGGCCGGTCATGCCATGCATAATAAGGATATTTTTCTCCTTATTTTGTAAGCTATTCATCTCATAAGTTCATATATGTTTATCTCTCTTAAATCTTACACTCTCACACTAGACATAATTTAAGAAGTTTTTCCTTAAAACAAAAGTTCATAATTTCTAATAAATTACTAAGGTAGTAATAAGAGTTATTAGAAAATAATTTTTAAGGGCTACTATTATATTACTAGTGTAGTAATATTTGTGATTTTTGGGTATTGTCTTGGTGCATCTAATATGAGTGTTCTTACACTAAGAACTTGGAAGTTCATCCCTAACATTGTAAGCTCAAGAACCAAGCAGGAAGGAGTCCTATTTTGTGCCCATATTTGTTGTAAGATCAATGTAAGGAAAAGTTTCTTCTTATCTTTGTATTTTATTGTTTTGCATGCATAAGATCTACTTAGTTTAGAGTAAACTAAATGTAATATGATATTAGAAATGTCTAATATCTAGTTTTGAAACTAAGAAGCGGTATCAAGAGCCAAGGTTGTTGCATGCATAATAGATTTTTAGTTTTTTCGAGTTATGGTAACTTAAAAAAAACTAGTAATTTGTGTTTTATAAGATAAAATCACAAAATTATTTGCATGTCAATATATTCTGGTTCTAATATGATTTTAGGTCATTTTGATGATTTATGGAAATTTATAGTGCTCAAATATAATTTTTAGTGTTTTTATTACATTTTAATGAGTAAAATGATGTTTAAAATGCTAAAACTAGTTAGACTTAGCTTCTGACCTTGAAATTTGTAAACAATATCACAAATATATTTTACTTACTGTATGTACCATTTCGTGTGAAGTGGACTTATTTCGTGTGATTTATGATTTTTATATGATAAAATGAAATAAATAAAGGTCAAATGGTTAAAACTAATTATTCTTTGAATATGACTATGAAATTTTAGTATGTTGTCACATGCATGTTTTCCTGTTATACTGAAAAGTTGAGACTAATGGGATTTGTCTAGCATGATTTATGAATTTTTAATGTAAAAATGGCATATATAGTGACTAATTTAGCAAATATAGCTAAAATAAATTTAATGTCAAGAGAAAATTGTTCTTGGTTGCATAAATGTCCCACATTTCAGATCTAAATTTGAAAATTTAGTATGATTAATTTTTGCATGCTTTATGTATTTTATTTGATAAAACCGATAAAGCGCAACCATTTTTCTCAAAAATCGATTCAAAATTTTTAACCATGATTTTTGACATTATGAGTGTCATGGAAATGTTCCAGAATGTTCAAGAATTTAAAATTCAAATTTTGAAATTATTGTAATTAAAGTTGAATTTATTTGATTAAAATATGATTTTAAAAGTCTAATTATGAGCAATTAAATAACAAGTTGAATTATTGTCAAAAATTGAGTAATGACTAATTTTTGAGGCCCAAATGAGTTGGGATAATTAACTTTGACTTAAATATGATTTAAGTATTGTTTGGTGATTTTAAAGTGTTATTATCAGGCATTTCCGTAAAACCGGGTTATATTCGATATTAACCGTTTATTAGTGCGATTTCGCATTTTACATGAGCATGTTTAATACATATTATAATGCTGCATTTTAAATTTATGAATGTCATATTTTGGTTTATGTAATTTGGAATTATGTAAATTTTTTACTTATATGGCCTTAGTTTTAAACGATATTGCCCGAAATGTAAGGGAATATTAATTCAGTTGTAATTTAATGTGATCTCGTATCACTTTTGTTGTATTATTTTATTTTACAAATGTATAATAGGAAATTTGTAATTTTATTATATATTTTGTAATTAATTGTAAAACCGGAGTTTCCCAAAGACGGTGCCATTCGGAAAGGAGTTCCGAGAGAGAGACTGTGACCTTGGGAGGCGTGCTTAAGAAGTTCAAGGGACCAAAGGAGTTGGTTTCCGAACTTGTAATAGATTATATGATTTTCTATTCTAGGAAAGGCCATACTAGGAGTTTTATTTTATGCTTGCATTTTACTTATTATGTTTGCATGCATTGCCAAATCGCCATAACATGACATGCATATTTTATCAAGTATTCGACCATGTCAATTAAAATTATCATTAATTCATCGATTTAGTTCACTTAAACGAGATAGATAATAAATTGTCATGACCTCTCATAATAAATAATTAAGATCAAGACTTACCAAATGTTAGAACCCATGAATCCCAATTTCGCAAGGAAGTAGGCTTGGCTCACCGGGGTGCTAAACTTGTTACGTTGGGTAAGTGGGGTGATAAAAGTTATTATTTCGAAATTTGTATTGAGCTCAACGAAAATATTCGCGACCGTAGCCGCATGTGTTCCGGGCTTAAGATAAATATTAAAGTAATATTATCGACCGAGAATTCTAATGTAGAATCGATTAAAGAGTTAATCCACCGAATTATGTTGATAAGGGATGAATCGGCTTACCGTGCCCAAGTTGATATGAATTTGGATCTCGGAATCATTTATGATAGTTAGGTAGAGGTCACTATATAAATGCATAACTTGTTTAAAATGTTTGCAAGTTTAAAACGATAATTGTTAATTATTTCCTCCATCTCCTTTTGTAGTTTCATTTTACCGCAATGGATACATCTCAGTCTACCATACCTATCACCATTGATTCATATCACAAATCATTTGATGAAATTTGCTCTCTAAATAATCTTGATACGACTAGAGAACTTCATTTGGGAATAGGTTCCGACGGGAATCTCAACTTTGTTACCTCCTCCAAACCCCCTATGCGAAAACTTTTGGTGAAAGAGTCTTGGGAAGACAATCTCACCAAGAAGATGCAATCCTTGTCTTTGGAAGCAAGGAGAGATCAAGAGGCAAGTGGGAGTAATAGCAAGAAAAGTCTTGCACCTAAGGTGAAATGGTTCAAAAATAAGAGGAAGAAAGGTAAAAAGTATAAGAGAAACGGAATAGGTAGTAAGACTACCAAAGGTCCGCAATTCAATGATGAATGCAGTTATTGTCATGGCATGGGCCATTGGATGAGGAATTGTCCCATCTACTTGGAGCATATAAGAGATGGACTAGTGATTCCACTCGGTAATACTTTCTCCAAAATTTTTGTTATTGATATAAATGATACCTCCACCTCAACATGGGTATTGGATACTGGTTGTGGTTCTCACCTTTGTAATCATTTACAGGGGCTAAGAAACGTGGAGAAGCTAGACAAGGGTGATGTGGATCTACGACTTGGAAATGGAGCTAGGGTAGCCGCCACTTCTAAGGGGACCTACGTACTTGTTTTAGCTAGTGGTTTTGAATTGTACATGAATAATTGTTATTTTGTACCTTCTTTGTCTAAAAACATAATATACGTAGCCATGTTAGACATGGAAGGTTTTACTTTTGCGATCAAAAACAATTGTTGTATGATTTCAAAGAATGACTTGGTCTTAGGCCAAGGTAATTCTATTAATGGTATTTATGTTCTTGAGACATTTAACTCAACAAGAGATATCTATAACATTCAATCAAAAAGACTCAAGTCAAGTGATCCAAATGAGTCATACATTTGGCATTCTCGATTAGGTCACATAAATGAGAATCGCATCAAAAGACTAGTATCGACTAGTATAATTAAACCGTTTAATTTTCAATCTTTTGGTATATGCGAATCTTGTCTCCTAGGGAAAATGACTCGTAATCCTTTTAGTGGTAAAGGGACACGAGAAAGCGAACTATTGGGCCTTATACATACCGATGTGTGTGGACCAATGACTATTTCTGCTGGGGGTAATTATGACTACTTCATTACATTCACAGATGATTTAAGTAGATATGGGTATATTTACTTAATCAAATATAAAAGTGATGCTTTCGAGAAATTCAAGGAATTTCCAAATGAGGTAGAAAACCAATTGAACAAAAAGATCAAAGCATTACGATCTGATCGTGGTGGTGAGTATCTTAGTAATGAATTTGATTCACACTTGAAGAATTGTGGCATAGTATCACAACTAACTCCACCTGGGACACCTCAACTTAATGGTGTGGCCGAAAGGAGAAATCGAACCCTACTTGATTTGGTTCGATCTATGATGAGTCTAACCGAGTTGCCAGACTCGTTTTGGGGATTTGCAATCCAAACCGCCATAGTATCGTTGAATAAAAGCCCGACCAAAGCAACCGAAAAGACTCCATATAAGATGTGGAAAGGGAAAGTCCCAAGTTTGTCCTATATGAAGATTTGGGGATGCGATGCTTTTGTTAAGGTAAAGACCGACAGTAAGCTAGCCCCAAGATCCAAAAAGTGCATTTTCTTAGGTTATCCAAACAACTCTCGTGGTTACTACTTCTATAAACCTCAGGAAAACAAAGTGTTTGTGTCTAGTGAGGCTGTCTTTTTAGAAAGGGAACATATTTCTAAAAGCCAGAGTGGGAGAAAATTTGAACTTGAAGAAGTTCAAGAGCCACAAACCGAAGAGGAGACGCAAGAAGATGTTCCTTCGTCGTCCAATTCTGTTGTTATACCATCTGTACCTAGGAGGTCTGGAAGGGTTAGTCACAAACCCGATAGATACATTGGGATTATCGAAGAAAATAACAATTTTGAATTGTAACTTTTAGAAAGTGATGAACCCACGACCTACAAAGCTGCCATCTCTAGTCCGGATTCCAATTTATGGCTAGAAGCCATGAAATGCGAAATGAATTCTATGTATGAAAATCAAGTTTGGGACTTGGTTGATTTTCCTAAAGATATGAGACCTCTTCAATGCAAATGGATCTTTAAAGTAAATAATGTCATAGAAGGACATGATGATGTCTACATGGCGAGGCTAGTTGCAAAAGGTTTCACTCAAATTCATGGTCTTCACTATGACGAAACTTTTGCTCCTGTAGCCATGCTAAGATCTATTCGGATAATGTTAGCGATTGCCGCATTTCATGACTATGAAATATGGCAAATGGATGTCAAAAACGCCTTCCTAAATGGGTGTTTAGAGGAGGAAGTGTATATGATGCAACCCGAAGGTTTTGTAGATCCAAAAGATCCTAACAAAGTATGCAAGCTTAAGAGATCCATTTATGGTCTTAAGCAAGCATCGAGAAGTTGGAACCATCGTTTTGATCATGTTATAAAAGAAAATGGTTTCACTCGAAGTGTCGAAGAACCATGTTTATACATGAGATTTAGTGGGAGCAATGTTGTCTTCCTTATATTGTATGTAAATGACATACTTCTCATTGGAAATGATTTACCAATGCTTACCTCTGTCAAGGGGTGGTTGGGAAATCATTTCCTAATGAAAGATTTAGGAGAAGCACAACGCATATTAGGTATCCGGATCTATAGAGATAGATCCAAGAGGATATTGGCTTTAAGTCAGGAATCTTATATTGATAAAATTCTTCGACGATTCAACATGGATAAATCCAAGAGAGGTCTTGTTCCTATGGGTAGTGGGATCTTTTTGAGCAAGTCTCAATCACCCACCGAACCTGAAGAAGTTGAACGCATGAAATTGATCCCATATGCTTCTGCTGTAGGATCGATCATGTATTCCATGATATGCACACGTCCAGATGTCTCGTATACCTTGAGCATGACAAGTAGATATCAAGCCAATCCAGGTGAGAGTCACTCGGTAGCCATTAAGAATGTCCTTAAGTACTTAATAAGGACTAAGGATACATTCTTAGTGTTTGGAGGAGAGTCTGAATTATGTGCTAAGGGTTACACTGATTCAAGTTTCCAAACCGATAGGGATGATATGAAATCTCAAGGTGGCTTTATTTATATGATAAATGGAGGTGCGGGTTAGCTGGAAGAGCTTCAAAGTTTGTTTTAAGATCAATGTAAGGAAAAGTTTCTTCTTATCTTTGTATTTTATTGTTTTGCATGCATAAGATCTACTTAGTTTAGAGTAAACTAAATGTAATATGATATTAGAAATGTCTAATATCTAGTTTTGAAACTAACATGAGAGTCGGGTGTGAGTGGTGAGTCGCGGAGTTGGTTGACGGGAGTTGACGGTTGCCTAGTCAAAATTGAGAGGAATGTTATCCATATTCGACAAGAGATGTTTAGGCAACGGGATCAGATGCAATTCTTAGTTAGCCTAGGAGGTGCGTTGGTGAAGAGTGGTTCGGAAATGCGTGAAGGTATGCAGACTATTCATGATGCGACGGAGGCTCTCTCTTTCAAGGTTCGGAACTTCGATGTATGCCTCACCGCCCAAGCCAATCATGTGTCGACGTGCCTTGATCGCCTTTCTACTCTTGAGTACCGTACCCGACCCGACTACATTGATCCCAACATCATTCGCCAACCCGATTTACCTTGATTTTCTTATCTTACCTTGTTTGTTTCTTAAACTACTAAACCATTCGGCCCATTTTGGCCTTATACACTATCTTATTCGGCCCATTTGGCACTAACAATCTTTATTGTGGTTTGTAGTTTTTAAATTGACGTTTGATATTTGATTTTGCTTGATATAACTCGTTTAGTATTGGTATTTTGCATATCTATTTCTTCCCTTGGAGTATGTTATTCTAGTCATTTTATATCCTTGTTCTTGTCTTTTCAATGATGCCAAGAGGGGGAAGAAATGATATGATTTGAGTCTTTGCGTAAGCTTGCTCCTTGTCAAGACTCGTTATCTCTTAAAGTCTTTCAAGTTATAAGTTTGGCTAAGTTGTTATGTTCTTGTGATCAAATTTGCTATAACTTTGGGAGTGTTTTGTTGATGGGGAACCATACTTAGTCACAATGTTAAGAGAAATCATAAGAGACTTGTCATCATCAAAAAGGGGGAATTTGTTGGACCTATTTTATAGTTTTGATAATGACATGTGTTTACTTGATAATGTGCTTTACTTGATATATCATATGGATGTAATTGTGTGCTTTAGTCTTATTATAACTAACAACAATTACGAGAAGAAAGATCAAAGTTATAAGAACTTCATGCATAAGTTTGACAAGTTCTGTGAGATAAAGTTATGACAAATTCAGAAATAACTTTAGAAGTTTACATGGAAGTTATAGCTACCTGGTTATAACTTTTAAGAAAAAACGTTTCAAGAAAAATCTACCTCAAATAACACAAGACTCAAGATGGAGGGTCTTTGTGATCAAGATGAAGAGATGATCCGTATACTAAAGATCTTTGTGAAGATTAGATAGTATAGGTCGTAATTCGGTAACTATTCCATTAGAGTGATTTTAAGTTCAAAGTTATAGCTTTAGCCTATAACTTTGGATGATAAATGTTGATGCCTGATTTTGGAAATAAATATTTTAAATGTTTTGAAAAGTGAAAGAGTATTTTTATATTTATCAAAAGTTTTAATAGAGAATATATTTATGAGATTCTATTCGTTAGTAATACAACTTATGGGTTGTCATGCTATCTAGGGTTTCTAATATATTCTATCTCAATTTGTTGTTAACCTAATAAGCCCACCTAGGGTTTGAGCCACCTAGGGTTTCGTGTAAACCTAGGTTTGTGCCTCCTAGAGTTGCGTGCCCCTAGGGTTCCGTGTAGATAGAGAATCCGGCCTCCATAGGCTTGTTTTCCTTGTTTACCTTAATCTAGGATTCTACTATATATTTACAACAATATTTTGAGATATTATAAGATAAATATATTTCTAAAAGATAAAGCAAATATTTTTTTGAGATAAAGATATTTCTAAAAGATAAAGTAAATATTATTTTAAGATATTAAAGATAAATATCTTTCTTAAATATTAAGCTAGGGTTTTAGATTTTTATTTCCTATGCTTCTATTATAAATACTCCTTCCCATCTCAATTATGACACACGAAATACACGTCACACATACTTGCATTGAAAGAATTTTCCAAAATCGTTTTAAAGCAAACCTTGAGCAAACTATTTATTATTTTTAGTGTTTGTTTTTCAAAAGAGTCGTGCATCAATCTTTATCAATCGCACGTGAAAAACGTTATTAGATAATAGTACAGCACATAATCTTAAAATTCTTCAACGAGAATCTGTGTGAGTTATATTGTACTTTCTTATTAACGTAAGATAGTATAGAATATTTAGCGATACTCACCTTGAGTTATAATCAATGTTGATTATACGAGTGGGTTGATAATTTTTGTAATCCGTAGAAAGGTACTAAGAATTATTAATCGAGAATAGTGGACGTAGGTTTCGACGTGTGAAACTGAAACCATTTCAAAAATCTGTGTGCCTCTCTCTACTCTCTTTACTTTTCGTTATTTCGTTACTTACGCTTACTTTGATTAATTAATTAGTTGATTTTAATTTATAAGATCAAATAATTAATTACATATCATATAAATCGAAAAAGTGGGGCTAGTTTTTAAAACTCTATTCACCCCCCCCCCCTCTTTCGTATTCGATCAATAGACTCTACATACGTGTAATGTCTTCTTATTTTGATTTTATCTTTGAGAAAACCTTCAAATTTTCATATTGTATTTCTAATTTAACCTTTCAAAGAAGTCTAAAGATGGATTGTGTACCCTCTTTTTGGAGAAAATAGATTTTTTTTGCTTTTACATTTGGATTTTGTGTTTGGCTGGATGTTTGGACTTGTTATTGGAGACGTCTGGTGACTAGTCCTGCACTTAATAATTCTTGTTTTGATTTTCGATTTCACTATTTCGACATTGCTTTGATTTAAATAACTAGAGTTCTTGTTCGCGACGGGCATTCTCGTGATCCGTAAATAAAGTTTCACACTTATGAAAAATCTCCTAAAACCGTTTTCGAGAAGAACCTCGTTTCATTAGTGTTTCCCTTGTAAAAGCTTATTAATTAGCGTAATTTTAGAGTTAGATTAGAACTTAGTTTCCCATGTCTAATTTAGCAAATCCGAGTCCGTATTCGGACTCTACTCGGAACTCTGTGTGGGTTACGCCTTAAGCCGCAATTTTGGGCTTTTTCCCCATATTTCTCCACTCACCTTATTTAACCCTAACTCCCTCAATTTTCCACTCATCTTCTTCCTCACCAAGCCACCAAAACCCTAAGCACCATTTTTATTCAACTCTAACTCCTCACTACTCATTCATTCCTAACTCAAATCCCTTGATTTTCATGATAATCTTCCTCTCTTATCGTCCTCTACCCTGTGTGGTAATAAAATTACCGTTTTTCTCATATTCATTTTTTCCGCCTTTCTCAAAGGTGAATTGTATTCATCTTTTGGTGTCTTTGTTTAGGTGGAGACCTTCAAGACCCCGACAAGGATTACTACCTCGTGGAGGAAGACTTAGAATACGATTGAAGACACACAAAGGTAACGGTGAAGGATTAATCGATATCAATACGTGTTTTAATGCTTTAATTGATGTTTACTAAATGTCTAGTTACAATTATTAGGCATTTAATGTGGTTTGATATTAGTGAATATGGTTAGAATTGGATGAGTATCCTTAGAATTTGTGTTGGTTGATGATTGTTGATGATAGTTGATGATTGTTAATGATTTTTGGTGTTGTGTGATGATTCACGCGTATATGTAGTCCCAGCCAGCCGACTGGCCGCCGGTCAGCCGACCGGATGGGAATGCGTCTGACATTTTATTGAATTCTTGGTATGTTGTAATCCTCAGTCGGCCGACCGGCTGGGACTCCCTTATCTTTTTCATCTCTCTTTCTCAAATGGCTTGTGTTCCCATCCGGGTAACCGGCTGGGACATCCCTGTATTTTTGATGGTTTTCGATTGTTGCTGAAGTCCCAGTCGGGTAGCCGGCGGCCGGTCACCTTGACCGGCTGGCACCACCTGAATTCTTCTTCTTCTTCTTTCCTTATGTTGTAACACCCGGAAATGTACCCTATTTTTCTAGTAGAAATATTTTACGAAATCTTTTCAGTAATTTTAAGTTTTAAATTATAATTTTAAGTTCCGAGTCGAATTTAGAATTTCCGAGTTCGTATTTGGAATTTCTGCGAGATTTCATGAAAAAGTCGTCTTAAGGCGAGTTTGACTTTTCTTGACTTTTGAGCGAGTTTGACTTTTCTTGACTTATGAGTCGAGTTTGACTTTTCTTGAATTTTAAGTCGTCTTTGACTGTTCTTGAAATTTTAAGTCGTCTTTGACTTTTCTTGAATTTTAAGTCGTCTTTGAATTTTCTTGACTTTGGAACCGTCTTTGACTTTTCGTTGACTTTTTCCTATATATACTCCCTCAAACCCTAACCTCATTCATTCACACAACTCCATCTTTTTCTTCCTCTCCTTAAACACCATAAAACCTTGCCTCTTCTTCGTTTCTTGTTGAAATTCTCGTAAGTTCGTCTCATTCTTCCCCTCTTACCTTCCTCTATCCGTATTGGTAATAAAATTACCGTCTTTCTCGCTTTTTAAATTATCCGTCTTTCTCAAGGTGAATGATATTCATCTTTTATTATCTAATATTATGTAGGTGGAAATTAGGAAAGCTTAGTAACCGTTTAAAGACGC
>JAIUZE010004701.1:0-12491 GCA_022085475.1 Heliosperma pusillum | reverse complement strand
ACATTTGTGGGGTAAATTGTATTCACATTTCAAAGTTACCAACAGGGAAGCTGACTGCAACAGAGAGATACGACTCCCCTCATACACCGGTTTATTGACATGTTCCAACATTTTGAAAAAGGCTAGTACATTAGGATTTGGAGATTCATCAACCACTTCGGCGTCAACATTTTCCATTATAATTTCATTAATGTTGTCGCGCAACGCATCCTCCACCATCTCCCTATAGGGATTGTCAGACCTCTCCTCAACGGGAAAATTTTCACCATGGCACACCCAATCATAATAGTCATCACAAAAACCCCAAAGCCCTAGGTGTTTTCGTACTTCTTGTTCGACTAAAAATTTGCGATTTCTACACTTTACACATGGGCACCTAATTTCCTTACATCTACCGTAATCTTCTTGATTCTTAACATAATTAATGAATTCATTAACGCCCTTTACAAACTCCTGCCTTAATTTTTTATTACAATCCAATCTTTCATACATCCATGCCCGTTGTACTCTTTTCATTTCAAATCTACATACACGTTTATAATTATTATTCTCGACTTAAATAAATATTCAAAACAATAACAACAAGAACTAAAAGTTTACTAATAGCAACAATAACAACAATAACTACTAATAATAGTAACAATAACTCCTATTACACAAACAAACAACAAACAACAACCAACAAACAACAAACAACCTCCAACCTCCAACCTCCAACCTCCAACCTCCAACCTCCAACCTCCAACCTCCAACAACAACAACAACAACAACAACAACAACAACAACAACAACAACAACAACAACAACAACAACAACAACAACAACAACAACAACAACAACAACAACAACAACAACAACAACAACAACAACATCATCATCAACAACAACAACACAACCAACCTCCAACATCCAACCTCCAACCTCCAACCTCCAACCACAACAACAACACCAACAACAACTACAACAACAACAACAACAACTATCTAACATCTTCCACCTGCACAAAAAAGCAATATTCGAGTTCATGGGGTCCTTTCTCTCCAACCTAAACCCATCTTTGAATCTTTCATACCATTAGTAAATACTAATCATTTAATTAATTGTTATGAGACGAAAATTCGGCAGCAATTCCCTACAGTTCTCCAAATACACAATGTTGAATGACTTGTCACTCTCCATATGTATTCAGAGAACATTAAAGGAACTGTCAACCAAACTTAATCGTCAAATAAAAATTAAAAAAATGATTAGTATTTACCACCTAAATGGCATTAAAGATTCAAAGACAGTCCCAAAACGGGGACTATTCAAGAATTACACCTAATGCGTAATTCTTGAACGGGTACTAAGTCTATCATATATGAACAACATTTCCTTAAAAAATTGTAACAAAAGTAAAGCACGACAAATGACCGGGACGGAGGGAGTAATAATAATTATCTATATTAATAATTACAACAATTCAAAGGAGGGAGGGTGGCAGTGGGGTGGGGGCGGCGGCAGGGGGCTTTAATCCGTCTTAAACTTAAGTGAGGAGATAAGTGAGGAGATAACCCACTTACACTTTATTTGCCCATTATGAGGAGGATTTAATCCGTCTTAAACTTAAGACGGGTCGATCCGTCTTCAATCAAAATTTGGGAAAAGGTAGTAACTTACTAACATATTCACAACTTGAATACTCATCAATGAGGGGAAAGAATGAGGGGTGGTCCGGTGGGTGGCAGAGGGTGGTCCGGCCAGGGGCAGGGGAAAGGGGAAAGGGAAAGGGAAAAGGAAAGGGAAAAGGAAGGGGAAAAGGAGGGGGTGGTCCGTTGGTGGCAGCGGGGTCCGGCCAGGGGCAGGGGAAAGGGTGACCAAGGGAAGGGGAAAAGGAGGGGGGTGGTCCGGCCGGTGGTCCGGTGGGTGGCCGGAGGGAACAAAACAAATGAAAACATAAATAAGAGAAGAAAGAGAGAGAGACCTGAGAGAGAGGAGGGAAGAACTTAGTGGGTCGTCGAGGTGGTCTTTGTGGTGGTCGTCGTCGTTGTGGTTGTCGTCGTTGTCGTCGTCGTCGTCGTCGCCGTCGTCAAGGGGATTTAGGTTTAAGGAAAATGATTTCGGTAAAGGGGAAGAGACGCGTGGGTAATTATTTAAAAGACCCTGCGACGGAATTTCCGTCGCAAATCCGTCGCAGGAATAACACGTGTCAGTCAGCTATTCACCTTTGCGACGGATTTTCCGTCGCCAGTCCGTCGCAAATTAAGGTATTGCGACGGATATTCCGTCGCAGAAAAAACACGTGTCCTCGACTTCAGATCTATTTGACAGTCAATTATTCATCTCTGCGACGGAAAATCCGTCGCAAGTCCGTCGCAGTATCTTATTACGCGACGGATATTCCGTCGCATTTCCGTCGCAAACGTTCCCGCCATGTGAAAAGTTGGGCGCCATATGTGAAAATGTATTGCGACGGAATATCCGTCGCAAATCCGTCGCAAATAGTAATTCCCGTCGCAAAATCCGTCGCAAGTATGTTTTTGCTACGGATTACATGTCCGTCGCAAAATTTCCGTCGCTAATACACTATATTCTTGTAGTGTATAAAGTGTTAATGTAAAACTAATTCTTATTTTATACTTCTATTTTATGATACCATTTAGATCAATGGAATGTGGTTTTGTATCAAGGTTTTTATGTTTTTGGGCAAGAAATAATCGTCACTAAAGTTTGTTTTGTAAAAGTATATGTTTTGATGGATCATGTTCATTGTTTACCAATTCGTAGTTGCATAATTTATGAAGAAAATATTTTTTTTAAGTAAAAAAACGATAGATTTAACCTAAAAACCGACATGCTCAACTTTGACAAATTAAATGAATGCCTAAAAATGAGGCCAAAATTTTAATCAACTATTTTTTAATTTTTTTTTGTAGTATTAATGTAGATATCAGGCTTAAAGTGTAATTTTATGTTTTGTTTATTGGAGCTCAATCGCTACGTGACTTTGTGTTTTTTTTGTCAAAATATTTTCTTTTCAAAAATTTGATCTGAAAATTCTGCAGATACCATCGAATTTACAAAAATCCGTATTATTGAAACCGTATATCATATAATATACGCACATGACATTGAACCTTTTAAATAGAATAAGTTTCAAAATAAGTTTCAAAATCAAATCATCCTTAAAATTGAAAATAAAGGATAAAGATCTGTTAATAACTCAATTTGAAAACGAATGACATTGAACCTTAACCCCGAATATTTGACCTATGTGATTCACATATATATGATAAATGTGTAATACTTACTTACTTACTATTTTAATCAATGGTGAAATAACAATTTAACGGTATGAGTTTGAGTTTAAATTTTGTCAAAGTATCCGAACTTATGTACTTCAACGTAATTTTTGTGTCGAACAAAACCTAAATTTATGTTTTGTTCCTAAGATATGTTTTGTTCATAACCACAGTAAGTAAGTATTGAGCCACATTTAGCAAATTCATGTGGCTCAATACTTACTTAGTGTGGTTATTATTGAGCCACATTTAGCAAGTTCATGTGGCTCAATACTTACTTAGTGTGGTCATTTTGAAATTCAACAACACCTTTACCTTCTAGGCCTTCATCGAGTCTTGACTTTTAACTTGTCTCATCTGTTTGAGTATCTTAATTAACTGATCATTGATGAAAAATAAATATTGTTTTAATCGCTTACCCTTCAGCTCTTATATTTACCCATTGATCATCAAACCTCTCCAAACCCTAACAGCTCAATCACCTTTTAATGGCGTCTTATATGCTTAACTTATGATTCATTTTAGCTATGTAATTTAGTTATTTTATACCTACCTGGTATATATGATTTAGATTAATTTTATTCTATAGTGTAATATCCATCACGAATATAAATATTTAGAAAGTTATTATCTTAGGACATATTATCTATATCTTTTTTATGTGTGAATTTCTGGTTCTAAGTTTTTCATCATAGAAAGTGCTCTTTATATTTGTTGTATGAATTTTTGGTTTTAGTTTCCCATCTTAGAATGCTACTATCTTGTGGATGTGTGACTCTAGTTTATGGTTTATGAAATTTAGGTTTCCAATGTGTAATGTACTCACTTTTCATATTAGCGCCAATCCCTTTGATCGTATGACACATCAATTTTAACCCATAATTATTTCCCCTTTCCTTTATTTCTTGTCTACAGTCAATCAAAGTGAAGATGACACCCCTAAGGTGTTTATTGACGTCGAGGACACTAGCGGGTTAGTTGAACTCGCTAACGCCCTTGTCATCAATGGATATGCCATCTTTGCTAGTGAACAAACGCATATGCGACTGTTGGATCGATATGATTTTTATTTTTTCTTGTTTTTTATAATCTCTTCCTAATTTGACTTTTTGTATCTAAAATGTGGTTTTTTAATTATTTATTTGTTTTTTTAGGAATTGACTTCTATTAAAGAAATAGTGGCACTTGACGAATTATTTTATTTCAAATTAAGTCTTCTGGGTAAGTTTCATCATAATTTGTTGTTAATTTATGTATATTAATGTTTGTTTGTTAATATTTATTAGTTTTTTTTTTAATGTAGACAATTATTCATTCTTACTGATGAATAAAAAAGATAATTATGATGAGATTAAGATGCTTATCTATGCCGTATTAATAGTACATTTAATTTGTTTCTTTTTTTTGCATTAATTTTTTTAAAATAATATATATTTTTTAAAATATTCTGCTCTTTTTTGACATTCTGTAAAACAAAAGTCTTAAAAAAGTGCAGAATATTTAAAAAAATATTAATTTTAAAAAATAAATGCTAACAAAAAAAGGAACAAATTAAACGTACTATTACTACGCCATAGATAAACATCTTGATCTCATCATAATTATCTTTTCTATTCATCACTAAGAATGAATAATTGTTTACATTAAAAAAAAAGAACATTAATAAATATTAACAAACAAACATTCGTATAATAAAAAACATTAGTAAACATAAATTAACAACAAATTATGATGAAACTTACCCAGAAGACTTAATTTGAAATAAAATAATTCGTCAAGTGCCACAATTTCTTTAAAAGAAGTCAATTCCTAATAAAGCAAATAAATAATTAAAAACCACATTTTAGATAAATATTTAAAATATTGTAACTACGTATATTAAAATTAGAAAATTAAATATTTAAAATATTGTGAGATACATCATGTTATAATACTCCGCATGAAATACTAATACTATTACAACTTCAAGAGAACTACCAAGTCTGCCATGTAATACGTTTCTTTTTTAGTATAAATATATATGGGATTCATTAGAGTAAAGCATGTTGGATTAAGTGTCCTCCACAATAGTGCATTTATATAATAAATCTCATTTGGAATATACGTGGCATGATTAGTATATTTTGATACTCCACGTCAGTTGATTAACGTAAATCGGTAACGCTTGGCTGACTAGAGTTTGACGTTATTGTCGTATGACGGCGGTAATCAACTGATCCCTTTTAGGTCACACCTATAGGATGAGACCCAAATAGAATACTAATTATTTGTATACGATACAGTTTAATTAGGGCATTACATATATTTGATATGTACGTTTAGTTACGAGAGTTATTTATTGGAAATTGAGTTAGGAACTCATTCCACTTAAATTTATTAGTCAATTATACGATAACTGACTGAATAAATTTTACGTCTTATTTTAATACGATTAAATAAGATTTAATTTAATGATTAATCGTTAATTCATTAAATTAGTTGAGGTTATGCATATATTTTGAGGTAGAGATAATTAGTTAATTATATTAACAAGGAGTTGTAAAATAAATTAACTGGGCATTGTGGGACCCATTATATATTGATATAATGGTAAAATATCACTTAAAAGTTAAGTATATAATTTGATTCATATAATTATTACATGATCAAATTAACACTTAATTAGACAAGATAATTAAGCATATGATTAATAAGTATTTGTGAGAAAAATATCAAAAATCAAAATGGTCCATTGTGGACTCAAGTGGACCGGTTATGAGTAGAGAAAACCATTAGTGATTTTACTCTACCAATTCCACACTCCACCATTTAATAATGATATGTTATGACACATGATCATTATCAATTTCTAACCCACACTCAACCTATTTGCATGTGAATTAAATAAGAAGAAAAATCACCCTTTGGGGCCTTATCATGACCGGCCAAATGCTCATAAATAGAGCATTTGTTGCTCTTTTTTCCTCATGACTTGATTCTTCTTTTATTCACATCTTCTCACTAAAATATCTCCTACATCTCTCTAAACTCACATGCAAACTAATATTCTCTTAGTATTACTAGAGTAGTAATACAATAATATTAGTAGTATTTATCTTACTTATTATCTAGTTAATAATAAGTTAAGATTATTTGGGTTTAATCTTGGGTGCAACAAGAAGGAGACCTTCTACTATGGAGGTTGTTTTATGGAGGATCATCCACTAATTTCATGCTCAAGAACAATAAGAAGGAGTTCTTATTGTGCCCATATTGAACTGAAAATACCCCATGTAAGGATGTTTTCGTCTTATCTTTTCTTTTATGCTTTTATATTTGCATGCATGATAACTATATCCTAAATCATTAAGTTAATGTAATTTAATGAACTAATTAGAGGAGTCTAATTAAAGGTCTAGGACTTTCAAAGCATAAGTCAATTTTTTTTGTTGCAAATTCTACTTATTTAACAACACGTAAACAATTGAATGTTGTCGTGTGTCGTACACTACAAGAATCAGGTCCAGTACCGACCGTTTTTAGCGGTCGCTAATACTGAAAATCGGTCGGTAATACCACTTACCGACCGTTTTTCCCTCCTTGGCGTCCGAAAAATATCGGTCGGTAAATATGGTCGGTAAATGTTGTATACCGACCGATGAGTATATAGTATAAGCTTCCTATTAATTATAGGATGGAATAAACCTTCCCGTCTCCACGCACAACTTCCATCCCTTTATAATTGGCTATTCTTCTCTGGCTCTTTCAATTGTCTATATGACTTAATTCAACAAATTATGAAGCTTGATCGATATTAATGAGAAGCACAAGACATAACTTTACAATTATACAAAGAATTAGCTGAAATCAATAATATACAGACTTGGGACGGATATTTCCTAAGAGGCGTATTGTTAGTGATTGCGTACTTGCAAAGAGACGATGGTACCAAGACGTATAAATTTGCAAAGAGACAATTGCTAAATAAACTTATAGTATAAGACTTCAAAAATACACAAATTTTAAAACCCGTGCATCGCACGGGCATGATATCTAGTTGCTAAATAAAAGGAAGAGTTAAGAAAATGCTTTTAAAAGTTTTCAAAATAAGCTAAGAGGGATTTCCATGCTTATAATACTCGAACCAACCTTATTCAAACCTGTCCTTCAAAAACTACTTACAGAGATGCAATATGTTAATGATTTGACAAAAGTAACGATTGGTTGGAGTGTGAAGATAACAAAATTTTGTTGGAGGAAAACCAGGATTCGGTACAAGAATTTTTATGTGATTCATTTACAAAGTTGTATATTTTTTTGAATGATTTGTACAATGTTTCTATAACAATTTAAGTTAGAATCAAATCAGTAGGAATAACACTCCAGTAGTATGTACTCTTTTCGTTTCAATCATTTGTTTACCTTTAATTAAAATACGGAATCTCTCACAAAGAATACATACATATATATATATATATATAGAGGTGGGTTCAAATAAGTCCCCCTAGTATATTTGAGTCCTTGAGTCCTAATCCAAACCCTTAGATTAAGAGGATGAATGGTTAAGATTAAAACAAAATGGAGGGTCAAGATTGTGAGACACACACAATTATCTCCTTCAAACCCTAGTATTTATATCCTTCATGCACCCCATTTCTCTCATTCTCACATTTTTCATTATCTCTCTACCTCCCTTCTCTCTCTACCTACCTCTCAAAAAAAAAAAAAACCAAAAAAAATCACTCATTCCCTCACCCACCGAACACCACCACCACTCTCCTTCCCTCACCCACCGAGCGCCACCGACTCCGCCACCGTTCTTCCCTAACCCACCGAGCACTACCACACCCTCACTCACCTCCTTCCCTCACCCTTGAGCATCACCACGGCACCACCCCTCTCTCAATTTTCCAGATTTACCGCCCCTGCCGCCTCACCCGTGAGCACCACCACCCCTCCTCTATCCGCCCCTGCCGCCTACTCTATGCGCCCCTGCCGCACCGTTGTTCGCCGTCATCATCCCTCCACCACCTCCTTCCGCCACCCACATCCACCGGCCACCATCTCATTATTTTTTCTGATTTGAAATATGTGGGTCTTAATGATGTTGGTTGGTGGAGGGGAAGCGCGTGGGGTGGTGGTTGGAGGGGTGGTGGCGCGTTGGGGTTGACGGCCTCCGTCCGCCTCCTCTCTTCTCATTTTTTTTTTCTGATTTTGTAACTTTTTTTGTTTGATTTTAGATCTGAAATATGTGGGTCTTAATATTTTGTTTTTTAGATATACTTTGTTTTTATTTTCGAGATTCACTATTTTTGTGATCATATTTTTTTTATAAATATTTCTTATGTTTTTCTATGTTTTATGTTAGATTCGTTTTTTAAGATCTTATTTTTTTATATATATTTTTTTCCAAATCTAAAGTTACATTATTATTTACTAAAGTTACATTATTATTTACTAAAGTTACATTATTATTTTCTAAAGTTACATTATTATTCACTAAAGTTACATTATTATTTACTAAAGTTACATTAGTATGTTATTAGTATGGACTAAAGTTACACTAGTATGTAATAAAGTTACACTAGTATGTAATAAAGTTACACTAGTATGTACTAAAGTTACACTATTATGTACTAAAGTTTCACTAGTATTTACTAAAGTTTCACTAGTATTTACTAAAATGTACTAAAGTTTCACAATTATGTACTAAAGTTTCACTAGTATGTAGTAAAGTTTCACTAGTATGTACTAAAGTTTCACTAGTATTTACTAAAGTTTCACTAGTATTTACTAAAGTTTCACTATTATGTACTAAAGTTTCACTAGTATTTACTAAAGTTTCACTATTACGTATTAAAGTTTCACTAGTACGTACTAAAGTTTCACTATTATGTACTAAAGTTTCACTATTATGTACTAAAGTTTCACTATTATGTACTAAAGTTTCACTAGTATGTACTAAAGTTTCACTAGTATGTACTAAAGTTTCACAATTATGGACTAAAGTTGCACTGGACTAAAGTTATCTTATTAAGGACTGAAGTTACGTAATTAATGACTATAGTTACATTAGTATGGACTGAAGTTACACTAGAAAAGACTAAAGTTACCTAAACATGAGTTACACTATAATTGACTAAAGTTACACAGTTAATAAATGAAGTTTCACTAATAAAGTTTAAAGTTACAAAAATGATGGTTGAAGTTACACTCTTAATGACTAAAGTTAGCATCATAAAAAGGCAAAAATCACATAAACTTGTCTTAAAGTTACATAAATTCAAATTTATATAGTCGAAATCATATTTTGATTTAAAGTTACATAAATTCAAATTTATATACTCGAAATCACATTTTATTTTGAAGTTACACAAATAATGGTTAAAGTTACACTTTTAATAACTAAAGTTACCCTCATAAAAAGGTAAAAATCACATAAATTTATCTTAAAGTTACATAAATTCAAATTTATATACTCGAAATCAATTTTTATTTTGAAGTTACACAAATAATGGTTGAAGTTACACTCTTAATGACTAAAGTTACCCTCATAAAAAGGTAAAAATCACATAAACTTATATTAAAGTTACATAAATTCAAATTTATATACTCGGAATCACATTTTAGCTTAAAGTTACACAAATAATGGTTGAAGTTACACTTTTAATGACTAAAGTTACATCATTATGTACTCGTAATGTAGGTGAAAGTCATTAAAACCCACTCATTTGGTTTTAATCTTGTCCCTTCATTTTGTTCTAATCTTGTCCATTCATTTTTCTTTTAATCTTAGCCTTCCATCTTGTTATAATCTTGTCCCTCCATCTCTTTCATCCAAAGGGCAAGATGAGGACTCATGAACTCAATTTTGAATATATATATATATATATATATATATATATATATATATATATATATATATATAGATTTAGGATCCGGTGGAAACGACCACTCGGTGGAAAAAGTGGAAACGAACTACCAATATAAACAACTTACGTGTAACTGTGATAATAACTAAAGCCAACCTTACACCTTTTTACAACTTCCCATGTGGTCATCGTCATCAAACTAACACCTCCCCCAATTTCAATCTAACATAATCAAATAACATTAATATCCTGTATAATTCATCACATCTCAGCAATTTTATGCAAATTGACAAAAATAATTAAATGCAACAATAATCAAAAGAACTGAAATGAAGAAATAAACCATAAAAGAGAAGAATATTGACGAGCGAAGGCCAAAAACGCAGCAACATCATTGAAGAAAGCGTCAGTCAACTGAGCCAACGCGGCGAACTCGTCCGAGTTAGCGTCGTTCCAGCGCTCGAACACGGCAAATGCGGCAGATACGCGAAGGACGAAGTGAGACCATTCCGGCCAAGAAAGAGCGGCGAGTGAGGCGACGCGCGGCGCGTGAGAGTTGTGTGTGTGGAGGTTGGAGTGGAAGACGGTTGCTCCCGCCTCCTCCTTTGCTGATTATTGTGAGGATGACTACCTTTGTTGGCTCCGATTGGATGGTCGACAACAACTATTCTACAATGTTTTTTTATGCATCTAGACTAATCTTTGATGTACCTAACCACTATTTTAATGTATCGAGCATAGATACACAAAACTAATTATGAGGTACATCAAAATTGGGTTGAGATACATCAAAAATAAACCAGGAAAACTGATTTCGATTGGTTGCCAACGACGACTTAGGAGTGGTGATAGTCATAAGTTTATTGTTGTTTGAGAAGGTGGTAGTGGTGGTGGTGCGCGGTTTTAGGTGAGTGAGTCGATAATAGTATTAGTGTAAGTATGTCAAGTACGAAAATGCTGTGACTGAGTCAATTCCAACTCCCTTACGTCGTTGGTGGAGGTTGGCGGTTATGTGTTGCGGCCGTGGGGTCTGGTGGTGACAGAGTGTGAGTGTGGGGTGGTGGAGAGAGATTATTTAGCTTGGTTGATGGTGTATTTTGATCGTGGAAAGTGAGGAGGCGTAAGGGGTTGTGGCGGCGTCTGGTTGTGGCGGCGCCTTGTGGTGGCAGTGTCTGGTTATGGCGGTGTCTGGTTGTGGTGGTGTTGGTGTTGGTGGTGGTCGTGAATCAGGATGAGGGAGATAAAGTTATTAATAAAAATGGCAAGGATGGAGGATAGAAAAAGGTAGTTATACGCGTGAGTTTTTGTATAGTTAGTTCGTTTCCACTTTTTGCACCGAGTGGTTGTTTGCACCGGATCTTGACTCTATATATATATATATATATATATATATATATATATATATATATATATAGAGTGAGCATCCGGTGACTCTAGCTTCTTAGATGAGTACGTCCTATCAATAAGTACCATTGGATCTCCAAGATCCAACATTCCTCATTCAGCCACGTCACCTTATAAAAAGAGTCGTATAAAAACCAAACTCAATAATTTTCTCATTCACGTTTTCTTCTTCTATAGTACTCTCTTTATCTCTGTACCAAAACCCTAAAAAAAGCCCCAAATTCAAAAAGAAATCTGAAATCGAAAATCAATAGATCTATAAAAGAGGTACGAATAAAATAAAAAAATCAAGCATATATCTTACTTTGAAGAAGTAAAATCATTCGAAATCTGCCTATATAAATCAAAATCAAAATCATATATGATTTTATCATCAATCATGTTTGTTACACACAAATAAAGAGGTATGATTTAACGTTCTTTGCGGTATTTTAGTTCTTATCTTCTATTTTGATTAGTATTGCTACTTATGATAAGTGTATGATCTTCATTCTCTATTCCATTCAATAGATCGAAGTGTCATTTTCATGTTTTTTTTGGAATTTCAATTGACTTGCTTTATTGATTGATTTTGATTCATGTATATTGCTTATTGAGGTTTGTGAGTGTTAATGTAATTCGTTATGGTTGATTGTGTTGAATATCTCGTTTGATTACATTGAATAGCTACTGTGAGTTTTCTTACCTAAAGTGATGATACTGGTTATCTATTATGAGTAAATTAAAAGCACCTTGATTTGTGTTAATTATGCACTATGATAAATGTTAAAGTTCATATTTGTGTTGTATATGCTCATACTATTGCCGTTGATTGCTCATATTGTTACTTTTGATTGTATTTATTCATAGTGTGTTTCAAAAATTTGGGTTATGAGATGGTGGAATTGAGTAACAATGTTCATTTCATAGTATTTGGTGACATTGAGCAAAAATAATGGTATTGTGAATGTCTTTG
>JAIUZE010004700.1:0-22114 GCA_022085475.1 Heliosperma pusillum | reverse complement strand
TATTTTTTTCCATTTAAAATTTAAGTCATGTAGCTTGGTAGAGCTACAATGGCTTACAAGCAACATCGTCATATTTTTTTGTCTCAAGGTAAGCATGTTGCTTGACAATTTTTAATAATTGCAAGCAAGTCCCTACATGCAACCATTGGAGTTGTTCTAAGAGAAGTAAGTAACAAACTTATTATGCTTATTCATCTTAAACACTATGAAGTAGACACTAAATTACTATGCATTATACAAAACGTATGCTTCAATAATTATCCGGATTATGAATTATAATACACTACTACTTTGATTTTTTTTTATCTTTTCTTTTGCAAGTTCGAATATTCAATAAACATAAAATAAATGAACTTCCATGTAATCTGTAATTTATTGCGTGTATATGTGAAGACTTATGAATGCGATACTTAGACTATTTTGATTTAGAAAAAAAACGATGACGAATTTGATCAAATAGATAAATACGATACTTACATACACGCATTAGGCCTACGTTTTTTTATCAACTATGAGTAATCCATATTACACCTGCATCTTAATACATGTAGACAATGTCCTATTAAATAAGTCAAATTCTACATATATAAGAATTTTACAAATATGCATTAACTATATATTACTTATTTTACTAAATGTGAAAAAAAATACAGTGATGGAAATAATTCGTTTTCCAAGAGTAAAAGTGATCCCACAGGCCATTAACCACCTCATCGTCTTCTTGGTTACCAATAGTGAGAATAGTCTCATGTAAAAAATATATAAGAAACTAAGCAACATAACAATCACTCTATATAATCCAACTAATTGCTTCTAGGTAAATAAAAAAAATAACAAACAAATTACCGTAGTTAATTCATCTCCTTTCATTTTCTTCTACTTTCCTTCTCTTCTTCTTATTTTCTCCTACCTTGCAAATATGAAGGTCAACACAAATTGTTGATGTAAAGATAGTCATCGCAATTAACAATAAAAGCAAAATATATATGCACAAACGAGATCTTTCTTTGACTAATCAATATATACTTCAGTAGGTCTCCTGAGAGACGGTCTCTCAATAAAACTATTGAGAGACCAATTACAAATTAATGAAAGTATGGTACAAAAAGTAATATAATAGGTACGTGTTATATAAAATGAGGTGATGATAAAAATGGTACAATATATGATAAAATAGGCATGATTGTTATGAAAACATGTACAAAATGAAAGTCACATTTTGAGTCACGATCAATAAGAAAAGTGGTATCAAAAAAATACATAAATAGGTACAAATGTACAATATACGTGTTGGTCTCTAATGGTCTCTCTCAATAACTTAGTGAGAAACCGCATATCCAAAGTTTTTGTGTATATAATTTTTACCGATGCGTACGTCATTTGATCGATGAACTACAACAATCCACAACCAAAGCCACAAGAGAACTTGAAGTCTGAATATTATTATCAAAAAGAGGGAGAAACTCAAATTAGTAACAAATAAAAATGAAAGAAAAACAAAAAATCATAAACCTATCCAATAATGTAGATAATATTTTTAAATGATTTTTAGGCATGAAACTTATTGCAATGCTTTGTAATCGAAGAAAATAAAGGTTGGATATTACTTCTGTGACAGCCCTCGCGATAGCGAAAATAAAACATAACAAGCATGCGATTTAAATAGCGAAAATGCGAGATTTTTAAAACTTTTTACATGCTAAGAGTAAAGAACGAGGAGTGTCAATAGATTACAAACCAAAGTAGGAGAACTACAATGAGACATAGTCTCTCAAAACGTAGTCAAGCATAAAAGTTTGTTTAGTAAACTAGCTAAGAACGTTTATGGGTGAGTTGTCAAGTCCAACGCTCGCTAACTCACACCCGAACCCAAAAACAAGAAAAGATCCAGCCAAACAACCTGTTCATTCATGAAAACATGAACGCCACAGTCAGTGGGGAGTAACTCCGGGTTCTCCCAGCCATATCACATCAAAACGTACATAAGCAAGCATGGAATCATGTAAACGTATATATCATGTCGGATATGAGAATAACATTATGATAATAACAATATACGAGTAAAGAAAACCATCATCCATCATCATCATACGATACAAGACTCGGGGAAGACTCCCCTTGGAAACCATATAGAACACTAAGGGCTTGCATCTCACCATTAGCGACATATGCTTGAGAAGGTTCGGGACTCGACATACAAACGAATCATAGGCATCAATGATACAAGTAGCATACATAAGACGTTAAGCATATGATCAGTGATATTTTGTACTGATTATACCCCCCGTATTAGCTCGATTTCTATAGGATTTTAATGCAGCTTTGTGTAAGTGATTAACACTAATTTGCTATTCGATTGTTTTTTGTGGGTTTTGACTCGTTTTATAGAGAAAGAAAGCGGTTTGCTATATGGTTTTATTACTCATTTGGGAGCAACAGGTACTAGCTACGAGTTTCAAAGGACCGATGATAGCCACGTTCACGATGAACTATTACGATTTCCGCTACACATCTTTTCCTCAAATGACTCATCTTGGCACTTTGGCTTGTTTCTTAAAAGAAAACTCAACCCAAGTCCAAAGGGGACGAAGCCCAAGCCCAATTCGTGTATACATTGACCAAGACCAAGGCATAGGATTCCGTGCCCAAAGACGGAAATTGGAAAAGACGAAAAAATCCCTCTGGTTACATCCCCGATCGGATTTACCACCATACCACGATCGGGTATGTTTTTTGCAGACTGAACGTGCTTATTACTTGGCTCTGTTCTTCTCCCAAGCTTAATCTCGTGTAAAGGCTTTGTCTAGGTCTGACACTACAAGAAAACAACATTCAGGCGACTGATATTGGCGACTGATTTCCGTCGCTAAAATCAATTTGGCGACTGAAATCAGTCGCCAAGACCTAGTCGCTGTCATTAGTCGCCAAAAAAAATTCGGGCGACTACTTTCAGTCGCCAAATTTGGCGACTGAAAAAAACGTCGCCAATTTGGGGAAATGGCGACTGAAATCAGTCGCTCAAATTGGCGACTGAAAGATTAAGTAGTCGCCAATTTGGCGACTGAAATCAGTCGCCATTAGTCGCCATTTTGGCGACTACCATAGTATCAGTCGCCAATTTGGCGACTGATTTCAGTCGCCAAGCAGTCGCAAATGGATTTTCACTTTGCAAAAATACAGGGGGTTTGGCGACTGAAAATAGTCGCCAAATGAACATTTCAGTCGCCAAAATACCTGTGATATTGCATGAAAATTTCTGTTTTCATCCTACCATACCATATCATCATACCATACCTGCAAGTATACAAGAAAACACAAAGATTTCACACATTTACAACAACACGATGTGAAACCAACATCCTCATATAGATAAAAAAAATTGTTTCAAGTTTACAAATTTTCTTAAACGGAATTGTTTCAACCATAAATTGTTTCAAGTCACAAGTTTCTAAACTATATCAGAAGCCAAGGTTTATATTGGATTCGGCCTGGAATCCACCACTTCCATTGCCTTCATCATCATCCCGCCGATAGGGAGGGGGACCTTGGTTGCAATTCTCAAACCTGCTTTCCCAAGCCTTGAATTTCTCTTTCATTATCCTTAATTCTTCATCCCTTTCCGCGTTTTTTCTTTTTTCCTCGTCAAGTGCGGCTTGGAGTCTTCCCACGACTGTCGGCTCTTAGGTTTGGTTTGAGGTGGACGACATTCTTCCCCTTGGAGTTTCGTAAAATACGTTCTTTGCCGACCCAATCCCGTAGACGTTCCCCTTCTTGAAACCCTTTACCAAGTCGAACCAAATCTCGTTATCGGGTTTCTCGGGATGCCTAAGTTTCTCGGCGAAAATGCTTCCTACAAAATATAAACATTGTTATTAAAAATAGCTACAATATTGGTTAAACATTCAAAAAATTGAACTTATTGTAAAAATACAAAAATGCTTGAAACTTACATATAATTCCTTATCTTTTGGTTTGATCCAATATCTTCTATTGTCTTCGAGCCGGGAATGGGTGTCAAGGAAGAGCTCCGGAGCTGGGGGCGTGTTAGCTTTTTTCTTCTTACCCTTCTAAAAGAAAAAATTAAAGACTTGTATAAGAAAATTTTAATAATAAAAAGAATTTAAGTTATAATTTTCAAATGTAGGAAAAAGTGGAAATTATAACTTACACCCAAAACTAGGCTAAGGAAAGATCGAGATCCTGCGTGATGCGACGGCTCAGCCGCTCCATCTTTCTTTCCTCCTTTGTTATTTTTGGATGCTTGGGCCGACCTAGCCTGAAACTCCTCAGTTTCACGATACTTAAGCATATCTTCATATGCACCACCTACAAGTTAAATAAGTATTATAATAAAATATGATAAAATGTGTAAACATATAACTATATATATACAAATAACAAAAACAATTAAATACCTCTCATATGCTCCGGCTCCTTCTTCCTCTTGACAACCTTATACATGTTGTCCCTTAACCGTCTAGTGCACGTCTCATTGTACCTTTGACGTACAATATACTCTATTCCGGCCGGCCAGTCAAATGTTTTCTACAATTTAAAAAGTAAGTATTAGTAAAATAAATTATTAATTAAAAACTATAATAATATAAGAAAATATAAACAAAAATAATATACCCTAAAATTATTGAACCACTCCTCTTTTTGTGCAGCGGTAGCCTTGGTCCAACAAGTAGGAGCAACTCCCGTCATCTTCTGCTTTGTACTCTGAGTACAACCGCGTACAACCTTTTGAGACGAAAACCTGAAAAATAAATTATCGAATAGTATGCATTTATGGTAAATAATAATGTAATATAATTATAAACTAATAAATTAAAGACATTGGTGGTTGTCTTACCAAAACCCCGCGGGATCAAGTATCATCTTCCCTTCCGGCGTGAACTGGATCGTCTCCGATGTCTGATCCGAGGACTCATCGTCATTGGTCGTTTTCTCGACCACTACCGGACTCTGATGATCAATAATCTCCATCTCCTCCTCGTCGACTGAAGAAGTACTACGCCGTCTGTTTGAACCCCCGCCACGTTGTCTACCTCGACCTCCTGCCATCTACAATTACACAAATATTCAAATTGTTGTCTAGCAAATTCAATAAACTCGGCAACCCCCTTTATAAATATAGCGGTAGGACGTCTTTTCTTATCAAGTCTATCTTCGTACATCCATGTACTTTCCAACCTCTTCATTTTAATCTAAACATTAACCCACACAACAATAATTACAACAATATTGATTATCAATTATTACTACCTCTAGGAACATATCTATTATCAATAATAAACCAAACAATAATATTGTCAACATGGATACTAACCATACTAAAATTAACATATCACTAATTAAACTACTATCATTCTAATTAATAACATTATCAACATGGATACTAAACAACTATCAAACTAATATTATCAACATGGATATTTGTTATTAACAATATACTAACATAATACATACACACTTTAATTATAAAATCCTAACATTCTATTCCCTCCATCACAATTATTTATTTGTCTTTTGATTAAAACAACCATAAAAAATAATTTAAAGGGCAAACAAATGAATAAGACGGAGGGAGTACTAACTTTCTACCATCAATAATACTCCCATTTATACTAATTTAATCAATCAACAATCCTAACATCATCAAAAACACCAATACATTGTCAATTACAACCTCGATTAACATAATGTTAACAATTTCACAAAACCCCCAATTTATATAAACCCTAACCATCAACCTACACAAACCCTAACTAACTAACCATTAGAACTTGGTAAGCATCACAAATTATACATAAACATCATAATACTAATTAAAATCATAAAATAAACAAACAAACAAGCTAAGGAATTAGATTTAGGAGAGCAAAATCGCACCTAATTAAGGAAAAGTGACGGAAATAGAATAAGAGTCGGAGTTTGTTGGTGAGGACGGTGGTGATATCGGTATAGCTAGTGTCGCAGTGGTGGTCGGAGAGGTGGTTAAGGGAATGGAGTAGTAGTGGTGGCGATTTTGTAGAGGGAATAGGGGTTTCGGGTGTTTTGAAGAAATTTGGGGAAGTAGAGAGTGGCGGATTAGTTTCGCGATTCTGGAATAATACACAAATTGGCGACTGAAAAGGTAGTCTCCAATTTGGCGACTGATTTCAGTCGCCAAATGGCTTATCAGTCGCCAATTTGGCGACTGATTTCAGTCGCCCGAGTTTTTTTTATTAAAATCTGAGGATTGTTTCAGTCGCCAAATTGGCGACTGAAATCATTCGCCTTATTCTATTTTCAGTCGCTAAATTGGCGACTACTTCTCTCAGTCGCCTTTATAACAGTCGCCTGAATACAAAGATTGCTTGTAGGTTTTGTAGTGTGAATTGACGCAAATGCAAGCAAAGCCATGCAGGGGCCCTATAAAAGCCAAGGATCATCTCATACAATTAGACAACAATTATCATATCTTTATAATATCTTTATCATACAATTAGCATACTTTACATACTTTCATTTACAATTTACACAATAATCCACTAGTTTACTTCTTTCATACACGTTTTAGATTATTGTTTTTGCAATTTCTTAGTACTTCTCTACTGTTTTTATAAGCTTTTGTTATTGGGTTGGATATTTGTTCTTTACTTTCGTTCTTATATAATCGTATTCCCAACTCGGTAATTCTCTATCCTTTACTTATGCAATTTTCATCATGAACTATAATCTCATTAGTATTATTCTCATATTATTGTTATTAAGAAATCAACGTAAAAGCAATCTAGTTGAAACTAAAACATCGTCTAATACGCCATCTTTTATCTTGCCTAATCATATAATTATAAAATTTATCACTAGAATCATTATTAATATAATCACCATAATCATTGTAGTACTTATATTTCATAGTTTAATTTCCTACATCTTTTTCCTTTTAATTTACTTAATTACATAAATTAGATTAATTCTAACATTGTAAGATTATCATTGTGTAAATACAATAAATAGAATTGTAATATTGAAATGATTTACTAGTTAAAATGAATTAAAAGAAGAGTCGATACCAATAGAACCACCTAGTTTGTTTCTTCCTTTGGTTGTGTCAAATTCTATAACTTTGTTTAGTGGCCATGAACAATTGTTTGTATTAGTCAATTTCCGTCTTTGTAACGAGAGTTGGGATGGGAATTAGGAGTACCAATAGGGGTTTAGTGACCTAACCATGCTGAGAGGACGTTAGGACCCATTAAAAAGTCGGTACGAATCCGAGAGGAATATACCGCTACAAGGCTTAGACAATCATAGCAATTCTAATGTTAATATCAATAAATCTTTTAAATCGTTTTACATAAATTTCTCTTTCACTATATCAATTTGATTAGATAGTTTATTTTACCGTTTTAGATAGTTTATTTTATTGTTGTTTAGTTAGTTTAATTTACTTCATCGTCATTTTATTATTGTTCTTAGATAGTTTAGTTTATTGTTATTTAGTTTATTAGTTTAGTTAGGTAGCCTTTCAATACTTGTCATTTTAATTATCGTCAATTAGATTAGATTTATTTTATTGCAATTTACATACTTGTTATTTAAATATTGTCATTTGGATCAGCACATTTCCCCGATCGGATTCGTGACAACCCGATCGGGTAAGTTGTCTGCTTCGAGTTTTAAATATCGTCATTTACATATTTGTCATTTAAATATTGTCATTTACATACTTGTCATTTTATTTTATGTTAGTAGTTTAGACCACCACCTCAAATGACTCGGACTTAAATGAAAATCACTCCATAGCAATTCATAGTTAACACGTACTCCCTGAGGATCGACACCCTACTTCCCTAATTACATTCCTTATGTTGTTAGCCTAAGTGTGGGTAATTATTTTTGTATCGAGACCGCGACATAACCGATCAAATTTTGGCGCCGTTGCCGGGGAGAACGGTTTTGTTTATCTATGTATTGCTGATTTTTGTTTACAAATTCTACCATTTTTAGGTGCAACCGTACCTAAATCGTTACTAACTTTTTTTTTTTTTTTTTATGTTTTTCTTGTAGGTTGACAAAAATGGTGCTAACAAGGGAGGATCCAAGGTACCGGGTTTTTGAACTTGCTTGTGGGATCCTAAGGGTCCATATGACTTTGATTACTCTCATTGAGGGTAACCAATTTAGTTGTAAACCAAATGAAAACCCGTCACACCATATCCAAACCTTTTGTGAATTGTGTCAAACCTTTATGAGGGAGGGAATCACCCAAAGCCAAATTAGAGAAACTCTCTTTCCTTTATCACTAAAGGGAGAAGCTAAATGGTGGTTCACCCGTCGTTTATAGGATGCCACAAGGCCAATGGAATGGGAAGAGATTGTCATCGCTTTTCACCGTAGGTTTAAAACCACTATGTCAAACCTATCAATTAATTCACAAAAAGAAAGTGGGGAAGGTACACAAAGTAATGGGGGAGAGCGAAAGAAAAGCCGACTGGAAACTTCAAATGATGTTGACACTACCATTTCCTTAGCCTGTCCCGTTCAACCAAACGAAACCACCCCAAAATGCACTTCATATCGCCCAAAAGTTTTAAACCCATTTACCTCACTAACAACACCTTGTGAACTTTGTGGAGGAATAGGGCATGTGCCTCAACGATGTGGGAACAAACTCACACCCTTAAACCCTTTTCACCCACAAATTCGCCAAACTCAACCCACTAATACACCTCATACAATTCTACACTCATCCTTTCAAAATGATCAATTGATAGCAAAAGTAGATGTTAAGTTAAGGGAAGTAATCCAAGCCCAACATAATATGTACTCATACTTCTTTTCTAGCTTAAACTCACTCAAATCAACCATTTTATCTCTCCAAAAGAGAGTAGAAGAATTGACCCCATCGAGTTCTAGCCAAACCACCCAAGGGAGTGAAGAACCATCAATTGTCACAATTGACATGATCAGTGACAAACCTTGTGATCATCCTCTTGGGAATGGAAAGAGTAAGGAGCCCATCTTTAGGTTACCCGATGAACTTTGCAATAATCCAACACTAGCCAAACCAACCAAAGTCCCTACACATGAGGAGACATCCCGTCTCGAAGCCTTGATCATGACATTGATAAAAGCTCAAGGGAAATTAGAAGAAAGAGTTGTTAAAACAACAAGGGCAAACGACAAAGCTTTCTCAAGGTTGGAAGCAAGGATTGGCAAAACATCTAGAGAAAAAGAAGCAACCAAAGATTCTCACAAGGAACCTACCCTTGAAGAAGGGAAGATTATCATTCCTTCCAAACTTAAAAATCCAGGTTGTTTTAACATTTCTTTCACAATGAGTCTTCATAAGGTCAAAAATGCATTGTGTGATTTAGGAGCCGCTATTAGCGTCATTCCTTTTTCCTTCTATCACGACCATTGCCAAATACAAATGAAGATTACTAATACTAGCCTTCAACTAGCCGATGGATCTATGCATACTCCAGCAGGAATTGTGGAAGATGTCCCCATACGGATTGGATACTTCCTCATTCCCGTTGATTTTTATGTCATATTTTCAAAGAAAGAAAGAGACGACTATATTATATTAGGAAGACCCTTCCTAAATACAGTTGGGGCTTGTATAGATGTGCAAGGAGAGAAGATCGCCTTTGAAATGGAAGGATCAAGTGCCACCTTTGATAAAAAGGGGAATGTATTGAGTGTTGGAGATGGTGACCTCGAAGCCTTCAAGGCTTCGGAAGTGTATTTGCATTAAGCTGCAATGGGTGTTGGCAAAAGGTAAATGAGAACAAAATTCAAGGACGAATCAAGCTACAAGGAGCTCAAATCCCTTCATAAGGCTTAAGGAGGGATAAAAACACAAAGTCTAGCATAACTTAAAAATGCGCTTGTCGGGAGGCAACCCGTCTTTCTCTTTACTTTTTCTTTATGCATTCTTTATTCCACTAATTAGACAATGATTTTGATTTGGACTATTTTATTTGGACTATCTTTTTTTGGATTTTGTGTTGTAATAGTTAGGAACAATTATCGTTTTACTTACTATTTACATTTAGAAATGCATGTTTAGTTGATAGTTTTTCGTACATGGAATTGGAGGACTTATTGAGACAAGAAGGAGCTATCCTTGGCCCAAGTTGCCAAGATTACTAAGTTCATCCAAGGCAACTTCTAAGCATTATCAACAAAATGGCACCTACAATAAGGAGATCAAAGAGGGCAAGAACGACCTCCAATCAAGGAGAAAGTAGTAGAGCCCATGACGAAGACGTAGAAAGGCTTGAAGCAAATGATCAAACCGAAAATCAAGGAGATGCTATGCATGATCCTGACTTTCCGGATGTAGAATTTAGTTCAAACAAGCAATGGCAAAATTGGTGCATTCTTAAGAGCAAAGGTATGAGGGCTACAAAGTTCCTTAATGTTTCTTCTTTAAGACATATGAAGCTTTATGAGCATGTTAAGGTGTTATTTAGGGGTCTAGGGATGAATGCTAGCATGAACTTTAGTTATAAGACCTACCCTCAATTAACCCTTGAATTCTTGAGCTCTTTTGAGTTACAAAGGTCTAGGAATAGAAACTATATGCCTCAAGTTCGGTTTAGATTATTTAATGATGATTATAGTATGAACATAGGAACCTTTGCCGGCCAATTCGGTCTCACCTATGAGGACACTGTTACCTCACCTCCAGAAGGCTTTAATGTTAGCCTAGTTTGGAACGCTATTTCTACTTACCCTGTCTCTCGTTGGGACCATGTCCCACACCAACACATCCATCATCCCGCCATTAGAATCTGGCAAAGATTCATGGGATGGACCTTCTTGGGTCGTGCTGAACCTCATTTGGTGAGACGAGTAGAGTTAGATATTTTAGGAGGATTTTTGAATGTGAATGGTGAAGAACCATGGTCTATTAGTATTCCATATTATTTTGCTGTTCAGTTAACTAAAGCCATTAATCCTAAGAACACTGCCATTGTCTATGGAGGTCTTATCACTCACCTTGCTATGCGAGTTTGTGGTTTTAACCAAGCCACCACTGACCTCCAGGCATTGACTACACCTCCCACCGAGATGGGAAATGGGTTGGATTATGATTATTTTGTTCAGCATAACTGGTTTCGTGTCTCACACCCCCATATGATTTGGAGGATAGCTGGCCGTGATTCGGTCAAGTTGACCGCCGAGGTAGACAAAATTCCATTACTTAGGCAGCGTCCTCAACTTCAGGAGGGTGAGGCTATCTTACCCTGTCTTACTTACTTCCTTCCTGTTGGGGATATTACCCCCAATGACCCCCCCTGTCCAGATTAGATCCCACCGCCCTGAGGTAGGATCATCCTCTCAGTCGACCCATGCTACGGGCGACGTGACCGCCATGTTTGAAGCCTTAACCTTGTCCGTTAATAGAATTCAGTCCGACCAGCAGCTTGCTTTGAACCCCATTTATGATCACTTTGCTAGGCAAGGTGTGATTAGACCAGAGGGCCCCCACCCGTCTTTCTATACTTGGCCCGAAGGGGGGTATAGTACTACTTATGATGCAGGTGTGCAGTAGACCGGACCTGATTACTGTGGAACTGACTATGGCGTTTGAGAGTTTTGGAGGGTATAGAGGTGATTTTAGAGATCACCAAGTAGAAGAGTACCAGTCCTTAGGAGCCAGCAACCCTACCGGGCTATTGCTCTCGTGTAGTTTATATTCTGCGAGATACCTTATAGGTTAAAGTCGCGTCTCTCTAATCAAGTAACCTAATTCCTACTAACCTAATAGTCAGCGGTAAGCAAGGTATCGAATCCACAGGGAGGCGGTAGTATTCTAATCTGTTAAACTAGGTTTGTCTCTTAAGGAACAATTTTTGGGTTTTGATTGTGGTTTCTAAACTAATAGCAATTAATATAACAACAACTAAAGTAAACAATAACAACTAATAATAATAACAACTAATAATAAGCAATAACAAACTAATAATCAATAACAAACTAATAAGGTTGAAAACAATGAGATTAAAAGTCTAGGGTCTCAGGTTCACTAGGATTATTGTTCAGGGATAAGGGGGTAATCAACTATCATGCAATAAAGTTATCTAAGGTCACAAGATCGGTCGATTCAATTATGCCCTTTAGATCTACGATTAACATGCGGTCGCTATCATTAAACGAGTTCTATTCAATTATCGTAGCCTATCTTAGTCTTAACCCGGTCGGTGTCAATCCTAATTTGCGAGACTAGTTAATTAATCCTGGCCAGTAATCAAACAACTATAATTAAAACGATAATCAAACGATAACCATGCAATTGCAATTCAATTAATCAATCTACCCCTTCTAACAATCCTAGATCCCCTTTCAACCCTAGAAAGGAAATTAGCTACTCATAACGATATAAACAACAACAATAATAATTAAAGTAAACATGATTAACAACAATGAAAGGAATAACAAAGAATAATTAAAGAACAAGAAGGTAATTAAATAAATAACTAAGAAAGATTGGAGAATACCGATTACAAGTTGAACTAAAGACAATCGTCTTTGATGAATAAAATCCAGAGGCAAGCAAACTAAATTAGGTTTTCTAATTTAAAGCAATAAAGCATTGAAAAGCATAAGGAAGCATGAGAAAGTATATAAGACGAGCTTTCTTTTTATATTACAAAAATCTAACAAATTAGGTTAAAATTAAGGAAAACACGAAAATCCGCCGAAATAATGACTTGCTCGATCGAGCAAGGGCCTTCTGCTCGATCGAGCAAGACCTGACCACGACTCGGTCAAGCACTGTTGTTCTGCTCGATTGAGTAGACCTTCATTTAGCTTCGTTTCTTCATTTTTCTTCCTTTCTTGTCTTTCATTCTCGATTCTTCTTGATTCTTTTTTATTCCCGTGCTTATCTTTCCACGATCCACCTCCGCCATGCTCCATATCTACTCAAAAAGCTCCAAATGCATCCAATCTGCATTAAAACATAACAAAAGCGGCAGAATCGATATTCTAGCTAAAATAGCATAGAATAAGCAAGGAAAGACGGTAAATCGAGTTAATTGTGTCTAAGGGAAGCATAAAATATGTATATAAATAATGATCATCAAACTCCCCCAAACCAATCCTTTGCTTGTCCCTAAGCAAAGCACTCGACACATACAAAGACAAACATACAAATGGTGAATGAAAAACTCAAAGCTAATGTTAATGCACATACAAATCCCAAGCTATCCATATCTATAACAAAGTAATGACCAAGTTGTACCAATAAAACAAATTCAAAGGCACGGGAAAGTAGAAAACTCAGCTCATAATCCAAGATTTTACATGATACCGTAGTATAGACAAAAACCAAATACCTTTCAATCTTGCAAGGCTCAATTGTCGGATTCTCGCGGATTCACTCATGCACTCATAAGTTTATGTAAAGGTGAGTTTTGTGAAGATAGAAAGAAATAGAAACACTCACTCAACTTATGAAACATGCATGCATTCTAATGTGATAGTAATTTCCCCAACAAATACGCATTCGCTATAAAGTACATGAATCAGGACAAAAAGGGAGGCTAATGGGTGAAGGTATAGAAGTGGATTGTGCCATGGCACGTTTGGGAATGTGGGGCTAAGACCGGTAGTCGCAGCGACACGTACCAAAACAAATCTACAAGACTAGCACAAACCAACACCAACTAGAGAAAGCATCTTAAACTTTGACAACGCAAGAGAGAGATCGAAATTGCTCTCTAAATATGCATTAGACTCTAGTAAATTCCCTTGAATAATTCAATGAAGCAACAAATTTTTCTTTCTTTTTTTCTTTTTCTCTTTTTCTTTTTCTCTTTTTCTTTTTCATTTTTTCAAATCAAATCTTTTTTTTTTCTTTTTTTTCTTCATTTTTTCAATTCAAATCTTTTTTTTTTCTTTTTCCTTTCCTTCCTTCTTTTGCTTCATAATTTTTCAACAAAGGGAATAAATGACACAATTGCCAACATACTTGCTACACCCAATGATATTCTTTTTGAAATCCCGACCCAACCATAGTAGACAAGTAGATAAGAAAAACATGCAACTGCGACTGTCCCGATAAGGTAGGCAAGTTCTAGGAATGTAGCTTTTATATGGCTTGTAAAACAGGCTACAAAGGCTCAAATAGGCTAAACATGAAGAACTCAATAATAAGGGTATAAAATCAAGTCTTTTTGGCTATGTGAGGCTTATTTGAACAAAAAGAACCACCTTTCATCATGCACTTATCAAACGAACGTGTATAGTATCAAGAAACGAATGTCACACTTATGCAATTTGATGTTACACATTTCACAAGGAGTACCACACTCAAGCCTAAAAACAATGAGACCAGTTTATTGATGTTCCTGGCCTAGGAAGCTCTATAGACCTCAGAATTTTAAGTGGTTTACCAACAAAAATTGGCCAAATCTAATTAGCATAAGGTATGTCAAAAACGGTCAAGACTTGTACTATGAGCTTTGTTTTCAAAAATAGCAAGTCAAAACAATGTACATGGACAACTTATTTGGGATTCAAATGCAAAAACAATGCAACTTATCATCATTGTTATTCAATTCACCAAGACTCGACCTAATAAAATAAAAAACATGTTTTTGGATTTTGTAAATTTTTCAATTTTTATAGATTTTTGTTTTTTCTTTCACACAACAAATATAAACACACAACATAAATAAAGACTCTCCCCCAAACCTAAATGTCACAGTGTCCTCAGTGTGACGCTAACAGCACAACAATCACACAACAACCAATAACAGCAAACTAAAGGACACAACTAACAAAGGGGAATGGGAAATAACTAAAAGAAAATACAATAGAAGAAAGTACAAGGATAGATAGTACCAGCTGTATAGAATAATAGCCTCCCCCAAACCAGCTGCAAAATAAGGGAGTAGTGACCAGCTGTCACTACTAGGGGTGCTAACGAGCCGAGCCGAGCACGAGCCCAGGGGTGCTCGGCTCGAGCTCGATAAGTGTGAAGGTGTGCTTGGCTCGAGCTCGAGCTCGTCGAGCTTTAATGGTGTAGGCTCGAGCTCGAGCTCGACATGATCACATGGGCTCGAGCTCGGCTCGTGGGCTCGTGTCAAGCTCGGCTCGTGGGCTCGTGTCAAGCTCGGCTCGTGGGCTCCTATGGCTCGTGACAGGCTTAACTAGCAACTTGAGGACTTTGGTCTATTTATGTTCAGAAAAGTAAATCAACCATTAACGATTTTTACAAACCTCGTGCTATAATAAAAAAAAATATACGATAAACTAATTAAAAAAGCATCATAGTCTACTAAAAACAATAATACGATAAACTAATAGTTCGAGTACACAAATCCGTAATGTCTTTCTAAGTGATTTTGACCAAAAACAATAATTTACCACATAGTCTACTAAAAACGTATATAAAACTAAACGGATAATCCATAACAAAACCATTTATCGCCTCTTCAATCTCCTCATATCTTGCCTTAATCTTCTTTGAGCAATACGTCATCACCTCTTCGCTCGTGGGTCTTATCGCAACTCCTGTAACAAAATATACATGACTGGAAAATAATTTGAGTCAAAAAATAATTTGCTACTATAGAAAAATTTAACTAATATACGACCATGTCCTCCACTTATACTTACCTATGGAAGTGGGAGACGAATTTCCTTTGGTTGATCCTCGCTTTTGTTCTGGAAAAAAAAAACATTCACAAATTAAATAATGACTTTATTAAAGTAAATGAAGGAAGTAAAAACTAGAATATAGTATTGTAATCACCTTATTCTTTCGTTTTAATCCATGTAAAAACTAGAATATAGTATTGTAATCACCGGTCATGGTCGTTCCGATTTGATTCTCCGTCTCTCTTATTCTGTACACCAAACAAATGTTACACCAAACAAATGTTACTTCCCAAAGAAATAGCTACGTAACTACTCGACTAGAAACCAAATAAAACACCAACACCTCATTTTTTATCGCATCCTATTTCATTTAACAAGGAACCATACTGGTAAGTGGTAACTAACTCATCAGTTTCAGTTTGTGATTAATTATTTAGCAACTTTGGTTGTTATCATGTACTCCATATTGCTATATGACAGTGGTATTCCACATTCCTGTAACTCAGTATCTTGAGTATCACTTTAGGAATTGGGTGAGATCACTCCAGTGGCCATTTTGTTAAGAGAAATCCTCGAATGACCAAAAAGACAGGGAAACTTCGCCCTTTACTTTAGTTCCTCATTTTAATAAAAAAAAGGCTCGTCCTCGGATAGCGTAGAATGTCGCTTCCGAAGTTAGATCACCGATTTGCCGAGAGATAAGAGCATTCGGTGAAACCGGCGAGCTCCTTAATAATTTTTTTTAGCCGGGTCAAGTTAATCCTATTCCAGATTTGATTAAGGGAGCGAAAAAGGCTAAATGGCCTTTCCTGCTTCGAAAAGATGGGTACTCTATAGATGTGTTACCAAGAGGGGATACTCATATTGATTCGTAAGAGAATCAAGTCAAGGAAAACTCCCGCAAATTAATTGTTATCAAACTACAAAACTATTATTTGGAAGCTCATGGTTCTATATTTGATCGATACTCCAGTATCCTAAATTCATAATGAACAAATTTTTGTTGCTTTACGTAAACCAGAATGAAAGAACTTAGGATTGATTAGTGACGACTGTGACAAAATTAAAAACAGAGCATTTAATCCTATATTCGATATCGTTAGTAGTTACAATACCCTACATCTTAACCAATAATTTCATAATTGATCATATTATTCTACATAATTTACTCAAAAGACATTAAAACATAAAATAATTAACTAGTGACGACTGATATTTGACGAAGTACCTGACAAACAAGAGCGGAAGCGTTAGTCGTAGACTCGTAGTGACCACGGTTGAATCTTGGAGACTTGAAGGCGGAGTCAGTCGTGACTCGTGAGACCGTGATTGTGTAATACTAAGGAAGAAGAAGACTGAAGAGTTTGAGTTTCATCAAATTTGGAAGTTTGAAGTTGGAACGGCAAACGTGAAACGATGCAGTTAGGGTAAAGTAGGTAAATTCACAAAATCACCCTTCATTATATTTGGGTAATGACTAATAAGGTTAATGGGCTAATTAATGGGTTATTAACTTATTGGCAGGTGGTAAAAAAAAATTGAGTTGGTGTTTGTTTCAATTTACAAGTATTACATATTTCATTAAAAGCACTTTTATAAATCAAATTAATTTAGAATATACATAATAAAAATTTATCGAGCTGCTCACGAGCTTTTCGAGCCGAGCCGGGCCTTGCTCGGCTTGACTCGAAAACTACCCGAGCCGAGCCCGAGCTCGAGCCGAGCTTTGACCGAGCTTTGACCGAGCCGATCTCGAGCTGCTCGCGAGCTGTCTCGTCTCATTATCACCCCTAGTCACTACTGCTCATCAGTCGGGTTCAAGTTCAGGTGTCGTTACCTTGGTAACCTTAGGGGGTTTACCCAAGCTATACACCTTTTGTAACTTGCATTCCTCTCCTGTCAGCAGTTTTTTCATCGCAACTATTGGCTTACTCCGTGAGCTTCCAGCTGTGCTGGAAATTAAGGCGATCTCCAGAGGATCCCTATCCAAACGCAAAGGGAAGCAGTTATCAATAGTTATATCAACAATATCAACCCTATGACATGTCTCTTCTAGTAGGGGGTGTTTTATTGCCTTATCTAGGTTGAAAGTGATAGTGTCATCCCCCACTGTTAGTGTAAGTCTCCCATTCTTAACATCTATAACCGCTCCCGCAGTATGGAGGAATGGTCGTCCCAAGATGACAGGAATTTGGGTGTCCTCGGCCATATCTAAGACAACAAAGTCAACTGGTATGAAAAACTTCCCTACTCTAACCGGTACGTCTTCTAAAATCCCTAAAGGGTGTTTAATAGAACGGTCGGCCATTTGTAAGGTCATGTTTGTAACAGTAAGTTGACCCATATTTAACTTTTTGCATATAGAATATGGCATAACACTAATACTAGCCCCTAAATCGCAAAGGGCTTTATCAATTGCTAAGCAACCTATATTACAAGGAATAGAAAAACTCCCTGGATCCTTTAGCTTAGGTGGTGATCTCGATTGTAACACAGCACTGCATTCCTCAGTAAATGGAACCGTCTCCACTTCATTAAAGGACCGCTTCCTTGTCAATATATCCTTTAGAAACTTTGCATAGGCCGGCACTTGAGTGATCAACTCGGTAAATGGTACACTCACTTGTAAATTCTTCACTACCTCCATAAACCTCCCAAACTGTTTATCGAGCTTTGATTTATGTAGGCGTTGAGGAAAAGGAAGTTTAATTACAATGGGCTCGGCTTCTTTGGCTTTGGAAGATGAATTTGAAGACTTTTCATCCAAATCAGGGGTTGCTCGATCGATCGAGCGGTTGCTCGATCGAGTTTTGCTGTACTGTAGCTTTCAGAAACTTCCCGAGAAAAATTTGGGCAAATTTTCTGGGTTGCTCGATCGAGCAATGGGGTGCTGCTCGATCGAGCAACCTTGTTTTCAGCCTCTTTTTCGCCTTTTTTCGAACTTTGATCAGCAACTTCCAAGCTTTCATGGGTTTCATCCCTTATCATTTCAGGGCCTTTGTAATGGGTTCCACTCCTCAAAGTGATGGCATTGACTTGTTCATGTGGAGGGTGTCCTTGAGGAGGAAGATTACCCGGGTGTTTATGTGGATTTTGAATTGCCAATTGGGCAATTTGAGTGTCAACCATCTTGTTATGAGCTATCAGTTGTGAGATCTGAGCATCTTGCTTTTGTTGGATCATAAGACTCTGCTGCAACATGGCTTTCAGTTCCGCCATATCATTACTTGGAGGTGGTGGAGGTGGAGGTTGTTGGAAGTTTTGGCCACCTTGATTGGAACGATTGAAGTTACCTTGAGAACTACGATTCTGAGGAATCACATAAGATGAACTTTGTTGCTGAGGTGGTGGTGGGGTCGGATTAAGAACATTCTGACTTCGGTAGGAGAAATTGGGATGCTCTCTTGTCCTTTCATTGTAAAAGTTAGAGTACGGTGAACCTTGCTTAAAGGATTGAAAAGCAAGCACTTGATCAACCGTACTCATACACTCTACCGCATTATGCCCCATAGTACCACATCTTTCACAGGTTGGCTCTTGTTGAACCATGGCATGAACCGTTTGTTTATTTTCCAAGGACTTTGAAGTTTGTAACTCGGCAATTTTGGCAGTTAACGCCTCCAACTGAGCTGCAACTGCATTATCCGTACCTCCTCTCCTCACATTACCCCTAGGATTCCCATACTCAGCAGTGTGAGTAGCCATCTCATCAATTAACTTCCAAGCATTGGCATCAGTAGTGTTATTTTGGAATCTCCCATTAGCAGCAGAATCTAACAAATTCCTCTGATCATCATATAACCCATTATAAAATTGGTTGCATAAGCACCAAGTATCAAAACCATGATGTGGAACAGACTTGACAAGCTTTTTGAAGCGAACCCAGGCCTCATTAAAGTTCTCTTGGGGACCTTGTTTGAAACTTGTGATTTGACTTCTAATGGCATTGGTTTTCTGTGGCGGAAAATATCTTTTGTAGAATGCAAGAGCCAAAGAATTCCAATCAGTGATGCCAAGTGCAGCCATATCTAACTCACTCAACCAATCTTCTGCCCCGTCTCGTAATGAAAAGGGAAACAACACCAACTTGATTTGATCTTGTGTCACCCCACCCGTTAAAGGAATATAGCAGCAATAGTTAGTGAATTTCTCCATATGCTTAGCAGGATCCTCAGTAGGGCTTCCTCCAAACATGTTTCGCTCCACCAAAGAGATATAAGATGGACGAATCTCAAAAGTACTATTACCCGTAGTAGGGAGTTGAAATCCCTTGGGAATAGATGCAACGGTAGGCTCTGAATGGCTAGCTAGAGTAGGCATGGTTGTAGTGGGTGCAGAAACAGATGTATCCTCTTCTAAGGACAGTTTTTTCTGCGACGAATTCGGCGTAAACTGTTTCAAGCGTACTCAAGTCTTCCGCTTCTTGAATTTCCTTCCAAAAGTTTCGTCTAGACCGGAGAGTCTTCTCTGGTTCGGAATCGTAGGGCACGAGAACGGACCTAGAGCACCTGGGCATAAACAAAACCTAAAGAAAAGGATGAGAACTGTCTCAAGCTAAGGAACTTAGGTTCCCTGAGACGAAAAAGACAAACTAAGTAGAAACAAACAGAAAACTGTTGCCTCCCCGGTAACGACGCCAAATTTGATAAGGGTAAAGTCGCGTCTCCTTAATCAAAGTAAACCTAATTCACTACTAACTAATAGTCAGCGGTAAGCAAGGTATTGAATCCACAGGGAGGCGGTAGTATTCTAATCTGTTAAACTAGGTTTGTCTCTTAAGTAACAATTTCTGGGTTTTGATTGTGGTTTCTAAACTAATAGCAATTAATAACAACAACTAAAAGTAAACAATAACAACTAATAATAATAACAACTAATAATAAGCAATAACAAACTAATAAGATTGAAAACAATGAGATTAAAAGTCTAGGGTCTCAGGTTCACTAGGATTTTTATTCAGGGGTAGGGATAAAATCCACTATCATGCAATAAAGCTATCTAAGGTCACAAGATCGGTCGATTCAATTATGCCCTTTAGATCTACAATTTAACATGCGATCGCTATCATTAAACGAGTTCTATTCAATTATCGTAGCCTATCTTAGTCTTAACCCGGTCGGTGTCCATCCTAATTTGCAAGACTAGTTAATTAATCCTGGCCAGTAATCAAACAACTAGAATTAAAACGATAATCAAACGATAACCATGCAATTGCAATTCAATTAATTAATCTACCACTTCTAACAATCCTAGATCCCCTTTCAACCCTAGAAAGAAATTTAGCTACTCATAACGATATAGGAAACACCAATAATAATTAAAGTAAACATGATTAACAATTATGAAAGGATGAACAAAGAATAATTAAGAACAAGAAGGGAATTAAATTGAATAACAAAGAAAGATTGAAGAATACCGATTACAAGATGAACTAAAGACAATCGTCTTTGATGAATAAAATCCAGAGGCAAGCAAACTAAATTAGGTTTTCTAATTTAAAGCAATAAAGCATTGAAAAGCATAAGAAAGTATATGAAAAGTATATAAGACGAGCTTTCTTTTTATATTACAAAAATCTAACAAATTAGGTTAAAATTAAGGAAAACACGAAAATCCGCCGAAATAATGACTTGCTCGATCGAGCAAGGGCCTTCTGCTCGATCGAGCAAGACCTGACCACGACTCGGTCAAGCACTGTTGTTCTGCTCGATTGAGTAGACCTTCATTTAGCTTCGTTTCTTCATTTTTCTTCCTTTCTTGTCTTTCATTCTCGATTCTTCTTGATTCTTTTTTATTCCCGTGCTTATCTTTCCACGATCCACCTCCGCCATGCTCCATATCTACTCAAAAAGCTCCAAATGCATCCAATCTGCATTAAAACATAACAAAAGCGGCAGAATCGATATTCTAGCTAAAATAGCATAGAATAAGCAAGGAAAGACGGTAAATCGAGTTAAATGTGTCTAAGGGAGGCATAAAATATGTATATAAATAATTATCATCAGACACATACGCTGAACATAATGTCAGGCCTACTTGCAGTTAAATATAATAAAGAACCAATCATACCTCGATATGTAGTCTCATCTACGGACTTACCATTTTCGTCCAAGGTCAACTTTTTATCAGTTACCATAGGTGTGTCCATTGGATGAGCGTTCTCCATACCAAATTTTCTGATTAGCTCCTTGACATATTTTTGTTGGTGAATCTTGATCCCTTCTTTGATTTGTTGGATTTGCAATCCTAGGAAGAATTTCAATTCTCTCATCATGCTCATTTCAAATTCTGAGGTCATAAGATCTGAAAAATACTTGCACAATTTATTGTTAGTAGAACCAAAAATAATATCGTCTACATAAATTTGAGTAACAAGTAAATCAGAACCCTCGGATTTTAGAAATAGGGTTTTGTCGACTGATCCTCTTTTAAAATTGTTTTGTATAAAAATTTGACAATCTGCCTCCGTAACCAAGCCGTAGTGCGCTTGTTTCAAACCATA